>BQNB010177890.1:0-12924 GCA_026074375.1 Tanacetum coccineum
GTGTCAAGAGTCAAAGAGACAAGGTAAGGCTAGGTTTTAATTGCAAGAGATGTACCATTGACCAAAGTGTATAAAATTTGCATTTTCCTATCATACATATGCATGTATGTCGTATGATATGATGAGGGAAGGAGTATATGGTTTATTTATATATATATATTTTTTTTCTTAGCTAGCTTACTTGCATGAATTTATACTAGTTACAACTTGTATAAATTACATAAAGATGTGTTTACTTGCAATTACTTGCATATTGTTTCATTTCTAGTGTACAAGGTGTAAATAACATTTACTTGGCTAAAGTTTAATAAAACTTTTAGGTATCGGGTATAATCGTGGGTATTTGTTGAAGCGTTAATAAATTAACGTGCTTCCGGTTATGCTTAAACGCAATTTATCGCGAAACGTATACACTTTACGTATCCGATAAAAATAAAATGAACAAAGTTAATAATTATTCTCAAAATAATTATATAACCCTTGCTTGATGTAAACATTTAATGGTTTGATGTCCGTTTACATTGAACGCTAATATTTGGCGTACGCGATTTAAACTTAATTCATGAAATCACAAGCAACCGCGTACAACACTAAAAATAAATAGTAGATTTATTGACGACGTCAATGACTTGAAAACACAGGGTGTTATAGATACGCCATACGAGCTTCTTAATGACGATCAAAAGAAGCAAATTGGCAAGAACAATGAATCCAAGATGACTCTTTACAATGCTCTACCCCGTAAAAAGTATGAAAGAGTCTTTATGTGTGAAACCGCTATGGAGGTTTGGCATGCACAATCATCACCCACCAAGGCAATTCACAAGTTAAGAATTGCAAGATTGATCTTCTCACTCAAGAATATGAGAAGTTCTTAATCTCCAATAAAGAAACCATTGATAGTGGCTTCACACGATTCAATGCTATTGTAACTAGTCTCAAATCTTTAGATCTAGACTCTAGTAAGAATCACGTAAGAAAGTTTGTTAGTGCTCTATCATTAAAATAGAGAGCTAAGATGATGATGATTGAAGAATCCAATGACTTGTCTACACTTCCTCTTGTTGAGCTAATTGGCAATCTTATGGTTTATAAAATGGTCTTGGATAATGATGGAGTAGAATCTAAGACCACTAAAGAAAAAGTGAAATAATTAGCCCTTAAAGCTAAAGTCACTAGGGAGCAAACTATTGAAAATCATTATATAAAATAACCTAATATTACATTAATATTATACGAGCTACGCAGCAGGTCTAATTCATATATCACTTATAATTAACATAAAACATAAACAGAAAACATACCGAATAGCAACCAAGCTACGTGAAGAACCGGAGACTTCTTCGAGTACAAGCATGTATGTAATACATGCTAAACCAAAAACCTTTCAAGTTACTAAAGTAAGTAACCTCCACGCGGTTTATACACTACACGTCGACCAATACCACCCGAATGCTAGTTCCATAAACCAACGATCAAGAATACATCAAGTAATCAAAAAACCAAAAACCCTAAAGGTTGTTTGTTTGGTTCGATTACAAGGAGAAGAGAAGAAGGGAATGGATAATTAATGAGGTCTAGGGATCCTCTATTTATAGTGTTATGATTATGGTTACATAGTTTTGGGAAAAAGCTACCTAATCTTAACACTTTTGGTCCCTGTTCTTTCCATCTCCCTAACCGGCCACCATATAGTCCAAATACACCCTTGGTGTTGACTTTTTGACTTTTCTAATATTTCTGGTTAATTACATTTAATTACCCATTAATTAAAATACCTTATAGTTAATTATTCCTAAACAAACTAATTAACAACCGTTAGTATTCTATCGTTAGAATATTAATATACATAATAAGTATACACTTATATTATTATATACATTAATCGAGTATTAATACATATATAATAAATATACTCTTATATTATTATATATACCAATAGAGTGATATCTATGTGTATTAACGTGTGTGACCCCGTAGGCTCATGTATTCCCAGCCGTATAAATATCCATATGACATAAGCACAAACCAACAACTCCCACTTGCAAATGTCATGGTCATAGAATATAACATACTAACACTGATGAATAGTCTAGCAACATCATCAATGCTCCAAGAAATACATGAGTATATAGTTTTGGTAAACAACTCAGCCTTTAATGGTTTCAGTTAGTCCTATCCTTTTGTTTCAGATACCATGTTAAATATGGATATGGATCAATAGTCATTCCATAGTTTAACGATTCCGTTTCTAGCATCTGTATTGATCAAGATTTGCAAAAGTAAAAAAAATCATCTTAACTAAACTTTGGACGCGTCCACATACACATCTGATCAACCCAACGAGGGCCCTAGTAAATATCTAACTCCTAAACATGTGGAGGAACAAATTATATTTTGACTACAAGTGTTCGTCATGTACTTCAAAACACTTCTAAAAATAGCCCTTATAACTACCTTTTGACAGACCAATGGTAGGCTTACTATCAAGTAATGCTATTCATACATGCAAAACCCGCTTGCATCTTAAGTCTAAAGATAAACATAACTTTCACCATGTGTGTAATGCACCCAATGATGCCGATCCATAAAGTGATTAACACAAGTAGGGTATCCAATATTCAACCTTATTGAATAACATGTGAAGTTGGCAAAATCATCTTTACATATTCTACAAAATACAACCAAACACTCACATTTGTCTTATCTCAACAATATTCCCATATTGTTAACTGATAATGGACATAGTTTAGAATAAATAAATTTATTTAAGGATTTAAACATGCAAATATAGAAAATAGGAGTATAAATAAAAACGATCATACCACGTATATCAATTCATTGTTTAATACAACTGCTTACAGTTCTATTATCCAAATATCAAATAAGATCAATGCATGACGATCCTGGTTAAACTTAAATTAACTAGGTTATGATCTTGTGGGACTTTGAGAATACTTATTTCACAAATTCACGAATTGTGAAATTCTTTGAATAATATGATGATTGTTATTTTGTAAGTATTCACTCACTTATAAGTATAACTTACATGAGTCTAGTCACATTATATTCCATAAGATGTATGACATCCACAAAACATCCTAATGAAGACAATCATCTTAATAGTTTTCCAAACTGTAAAGCATTCTAATTCTTTTAATATAGTATTATGCAACTATGCTTTTAAACCAAGCATATGTAGCCAGCAATGTTATCATATAAGATGAAAACTTGCTTCTACAAAATTGAGTATCATCTCAATTAAAAGAAGCACTAGTGTATACAAACAACACTATGCTAACCTACTGTAAATTCTGAACACTTCTTTAATAATGTTTGGATATCATACAAACACAAGGTTTGTTGATCATAATGATTTTACTATGATTACAACAATGTATATCCATATTATCTTCATTATTAATTCTAGGAATGAATTCCTAATTTAAACATTAATCAGAATATTCCTTCTAATATCTTTTAATTAGATTTCAATGTTGTCAAATCACCTATACATAATATGATGTACATAATGAATCCTTTAGTGGGACTTAAGGTTTCCATTTATGTGTTTAATCTCACAAAGTGAGATAGATCATTTGACTTTCACTCAATGATATTTCATATTGTACTCGGGTTTAATTCACCACATATGTTTAACGTATCAAACATATCATTCCAAGGTTACATGTTTCATCTACTAAAATACTTACAAGAAACTTTATTTCAATCTAAGAGATAAAATCTTAGTTAGATAAATAAATTGTTTCTAATTATGTTTAATAACATAATATATTTTAGAAAAGTAAAAATAAATTTACTCCCACTAGCTTCGAGATGTACTCATGAGCTATCTTATTTATAATTTGAAAATCAAATCCAACAAGTGATTTATTTAATAATTAAACTCAAGATTATGCTCATTAGATGCGTGCTATTAATCCATACTTGGATTCTAGCATTTTTGTATACTTACTAAAGATTTATTAGATTCACAAAACCTTATTTTGATTAAATATCATCCTCGCTAAGTAATCAATTAATAAAGAGTTCTTGAAATCCAATTTGTCATATTTACTTCTAAAAAAACAAGTATGACAATTCTATCATCTTTATATATATTTAAAGTTCGTAAATGAGGAAGTTTTAATCATAATCAATTACTTGAGTATGAGTAAACGCTTATGTCATTTGACGCACAATAAATATGTATACAACATTGTCCTTATGAGTCTTCTCTAAAAGGAAACTCATTTAAACCTTATCGTCAAACCGATAGGTTAAAGATAAAACAAATTCCAAGAATATGATTATCTCCTTTAGGACAACATCTCTTCATTCATAGTCTTTGAGTCATTCATTAAATCCAAGATCTAATAATGCATCTCTATGGTTAGCAGGTTCAGTGTGATCCTCTAACTCATAATCCTCACCATTGATATAGAAAACATATCATGAGGTATCCTTGCGGATCTATGAATATTAGTAATCATCATTCTAAAGTTCAACATTTTCATGTTTTGCCTTAGTATGACATTCGCTAGTGCGTTTAGAAGGTTTATGTATCTTATTCTTGAAGTAGTTCAAGACCTACAATACTCCCACTTGCTTCTTGTACATTTAAGACTATTCTCAAATAACTCAGCATGATGACCAACAAAACTTGTTCTCGTGTGGTTGTAGAAATGACATCTCATCATTCCCTTTGGGTATCCAACAAAATACACTTAACAGTTCTAGGCATTTGTCAGTAATCTCTAAGAGATTATTACCAAATATAAACTTCAATCAAGACATAATGAGATACATCTCATTTATCTTAATGAACCTTCTAGGTCGGAGTCTAATTAGGTATATCTATGACATACTCAAATATCTAACCTTGATTTCTTTTAGGAGTTGAATAAGTTAAGGTCATCATGAATCAAAATAATATCAATATATAGTTTGATTATCCTTGTTGCACATACCATAAAATGTGGTATTCCAATAAGATTGATCTTATATTTTATGGCTTTTCTATTATACCAACTTAAGTTAAAACATAATGGTATCAATAGTGTTACTAAGCCAATTGCATCTTTTTATAAGTCTTTTGAACAAGTCAATGACTTAATGTGTATGTACTAATAAGTAGACATAAACATCCAATACATTACTATTTGTTATAAGTCTTTGACCAAGTCAATGACTTCGTGTACATGTCTTTAACAAGAAGACATAACAGGATAACTTTTTACTTTACGTTATAAGTCTTTTTACAAGTAAAGAACTTAATGTACATGTCTTTAACTAGAAGATATAACAATTGTTAAACTAAAGTAAATCAATAGTAATTTCAAGTTAATTTTAAACTCTAAGTTTATGATTTCCAAGAAAACATAATCATGTAGCTTATCTTTTTGTCTTGACACATTCTCTTACTAGGGCTACATACATTAAATGTGTAGGAGTCCTAGTAGAGTAATAGTTTTCTTACTTTGTAGTCAAGAAACCATTAGTCATATTGTCCTGATTTGTTCCTTGCACACAATAAAAATTTCTCCCACTTGTGCAGGGTATAACTTCTTTACATAAAACAACACCACACTAGTTAGTTTGTTTGTATCGACAATATGACAGTGTCAAGCTCATAACTAGTATATATTATATATAATATATATATATATATATAATATATATACTATATATATATATTAGTCGAATTATATATAATATATATATAATAATATATATACATTATATAGAACTCCATCCATTAATAAGGAATCGTGCATAACTATCAAAGATAACATTAAATAGAAGCGACATCTCAAAGGCAACAAGTTATTAAAGATAATACACAGTGATTCTTTACTAAATACAGATATTTCACACTTGAAAAGTAATTTATTATTTCAAGCCAAGCCAGAAATAAAGTAAGATATCTATGAGGTAAAAAGCTCATAACTCTAACTGAATTTGACAACATTTCAAGTTTGTCATTTTCGTTTATAAAATGCATTACTCCCACTGGATCTAGCAACATTATGAGTGTTCGTTCACTAGTGAAAGTAATTGCAATTTATCTTTCCATTTATTGAATATCTACACATTATTGTTAATGTGAGTCATATGGACTAGTAAACAAGTACTTAGATATGCAAGTGTGTTCAAGTTCTAGCCATCTTAGTTGTTTATTAACTTGAAAAATTGGCATGCAATTTTTCCTTTATTCGCTCACTTTACCTCAAGGGTGTGCAACGTCTCTTACTGGTTTAAGGAAACAGCTATAGACACGAGTTCTCTAGTTATTTCCTATTACAGTATTGCGGTGATATTTCCGTCTTCCAATCAAACCTCATAAATATGTTTTTTTTATAACAAGATATTTTAATCTTGATAGCTATAGACCCAAGTTCTCTAGTTATCTAAGTTTCTTATTATGATTCAAATATTTCAAAACCAAAAAAGGACATTAAAGCAACATTGAAAGAATAAGAAGTCCAATTAACTTAACATGAAGTTTGGTATGAGTTTGATTAGAATTTAGGATAATTCTTTCATTCCTATTGTAACTTTTCCAAAAGTGAAAAGTATAGGAGACAATCTTATTTTCCCAAGGAAAATTAGACATAGTTTGTCTTCCACTAGTAAAAACAAACCTTTGTTTACAATATACATTGCAGTAATACATTAAAAGAACTTGCAAAGTTTATTTTCAGTATTTTCGATAATACATCTCTTAAAAAAATAACTACCCATGTTTATATGAATAAACAATTAATTTTACAAGGGATTAAGATCCAACTTGACGTTCTACCATTAATGCAGTTGATCTACTAGAAACAATATAACTCAAAAGGTAACCAGCGTCTGATAATTTTCAACATGTGCAACTCTTAGTCATTATGGGGCATAAGGCAATATAATCTATAATTATAATGTCAAGTAGCATGTTTAACCCCATCGTATGCCTCGGGTCGAAGGTCTAACCAACCATAATCGATAAGTCGCCCAATACAAAATCAGTAATTTTACAGTCTCAGGCCTGACCATACGGTTGTTATATTACCTTATTTGTAAAATTTACCTAAAACTGTTTTAGAGTAAAAAATTACAACTCAAGTGATTTCATACTTGGATTGCAATTGACTTATTTTTAGGGTAGAGATTTGATAAAATGATTCCAAATTTTGTGTATAAGAAATCATGCATACAACATTATAACATTAGTAATTTTTAAAACATTTCCATTTTAGTTTTAAAAACTTTTATAAATAGAAATCCTATAATTTTATAAACCACATGCCATTTATAAAATTAGGGTTACCATGTTTATAATATTTCCATGTATAAGTAACATTACTGCGGATAAGGTTAAATCCACATGAGATATAATCAAATCCTGGATAGATACCAACAGGATTTATTTCATATTTAGTACTTATTATGACATACCATAAATATTGTTAAAACGTTTATGTAAAATTGTTTATTCTTGCGTTGTTCCGTTGCGGGTTTCCTTGCGGAAACCACTAAACCCCTGCGTTATAGAACGTCGCAAGAAATAACAAATTTACGTATATAGACCATGATTTAGCAAATTGTAGATATCAATATACATACAATAAGCATTTTGATCATGTGCTTTTAGTTCATATTAATTTTGAAAATCATTTTTGCATAATTATAAAAAAAACGCCACTTTTTATAAAGCATGCTAAACTTATTTACCAAAATTAATCATACTAAACAAGAATCATTTACGCAATTAAAGCATTAATTTAACAAAGGTCTTCCCTACTTTTGCAATTAACCAATCAATTCACGTAATGATTTCATGCATACAAAATATATTTAGCTTAATAACCATGGTTTACATGCACGTAATCCATGGTTAACAATTTATAAGCAATAAATAAGCTACAATATATTCAAATCGCAAATTATAATACATGCATTTATAATAAGCAAAAAAATATCTTCTAAAATATAACCATATTTTATTTCTATTTTATGTGATATTTACGGTAAATTTATTTCACTAAATAATTTTTTAAAATAGGTTTCCACATAAAAGGCAAGAAATATTAAAAATATGCATTTAAATTTTAGCCAGATCTTCAAAAAATACATACCATATTTATATTTTCAGATTTTATGTGTTTTATAGTAGTAATTATTTCACTAAATAAATTCCTCAAATAAATTGCACATAAAAAGCAAGAATATATTACAAAATATGCGTATTTTAGGTATTTTTTCTGTTTTATGTAATTATAACGCTATACGATTTGGCTCGTAATGCCACTATTAGAAATCGTTATCTAAAATAACCTAATATTACATTAATATTATACGAGCTACGCAGCGGATCTAATTCATATAGCACATATAATTAACATAAAACATACCGAATAACAACCAAGCTACGTGAAGAACCGAAGACTTCTTCGAGTACACGCATGTGTGTAATACATGCTAAACTGAAAATCCTTCAAGTTACTAAAGTAAGTAACCTCCACGCGGTTCATACACTACACGTCGACCAATACCACCCTAATGCTAGTTCCACGAACCAACGATCAAGAATACATCAAGTAATCAAAAAACCAAAAACCCTAAAGGTTGTTTGTTTGGTTCGATTACAAGAAGAAGAGAAGAAGGGAATGGATAATTAATGAGGTCTAGGGATCCTCTATTTATAGTGTTAGGATTAGGGTTACTTAGCTTTGGGAAAAGCTACCTAATCTTGACACTTTTGGTCCCTCTTCTTTCCATCTCCTAATCGGCCACCATATAGTCCAAATACACCTTTGGTGTTGACTTTTTGACTTTTCTAATATTTATGGTTAATTACATTCAAATACCCATTAATTAAAAAGCCTTATAGTTAATTATTCATAAACGAACTAATTAACAATTGTTAGTATTCTATCGTTGAAATATTAAAATACATAATAAATATACACTTATATTATTATATACATTAATCGAGTATTACTACATATATAATAAATATACTCTTATATTATTATATATATACCAATAGAGTGATATCTATGTGTATTTACGTGTGTAACCCCATAGGCTCACGTATTCCCAGCCGTATAAATATCTATATGATATGAGCATAAACCAACACAAATTGGTGATGATAGCGATAGTCAAGGATGAAGTGATGAAGATGTAGATGAACAAGAGGCCAAAGTATTCAACTTAATGGATAGGAACTTTCGTAAGTTCTTATGTAAGGGTAATTGATTCAAACGTGGTAATCGATTTGGTAATGGTGCTAATAGGTTTCGGAAAAGGCCGTGGTAATAGCTTTGGAAACAAAGGCGATGAAATCTCAAGACAAAAGAGAGTTTGCTACAATTGTGGGGTAGAGGGCCACTTTGCTAGTGAGTGTACAAAGCCTAAGGAGAATAAGGCCTTTGTTAGAGGAGCATGGAGCGATAGTAACGACGACGATGAACATTAAAAGGATGCAACGTGTCTCATGGCTATCGACTCTCAAGAGGTACAACCTAAACCATCTATTTCTAATAATGATTTAGATATTGTTAATTTGAAAAAGGAGAATGAGGAACTCTTAAGGTTTAATAAAGATTTTACCAAAACTTTTGAAAAACTTTTAAAACAAAAATGATCTCTTGAAAGCAACAAGTCAAAACTTATAAAATCAATGATCATGAAATTGAAGTAAAGAAACATACAAATAACAAAGAGGTGGTTGAACCTTGTAAAAAATGCGATGTACTCACCCAAGAGGTTGACTCTTTAAAATGTAACATTTCCAAGCTTCAAGATGAAGCATTGAACTTTCCAAAATTAAAAAAGAGTAGCCTTGTTTTGGACGATATGCTAAGTCGTAAAAAATTGTCCCAAGATAAGGAAGGTATTGGATTTTCAAAAGTTGAGAAAACCACTTCTGTAAGTCTAAACAAACCAATAGTGTTTTTAAAGGAAAGTCAAAATAGAAATTTCTCAAATAGCTTTGTTAAACCTGTAGTCGCTCAAACTCATTTTGCAAACAATCGAGGTTCCCAAGCACCCATTACAATAGTGGAAACAAGACACCAAGGATATCACTCGGGCTCAAATAATGGACTTGGATACACTCAACCTTAAGTTGACATAAAACTCTTTTACCTACACCAAATATGAGACCTTCAAACTCATATAACTGAAGATCATAATCATTCTTCTGGAAGAAGAAATTTTTATAACAATCATAGATCTCTGTTGTATCATCACAACACCTTCTAAAGGAGAGTAAACTCCTACCCAAATCAAAGAATAAAAACACCTCAGTGCGTTGGACCAAACTTTCAAAACTTCCAATTATTTTTAAAATAATCCTTTATCAGCGTTCTCAAGGTATGGTCTACATAAACTATGTGTATTACTTCAAGACCCACAGATGTTTGACTTGGGCATTTTGTTTGCTAACCACAACGGACCCAAGAGCAAGTGGGTACCAAAAACTTGAGTTACATTGTTAACTTTAGGTATGTCATGAGCGTGATTTTCAAACAGATCATCGAATTATAGATAGTGATTGCACCAATCACACCGATGTAAATAGAATACTATTCAATTCATACTCCTTAAATCAAGATAAGAATATCATACCTATAAGTGGGGTCTTCAATCTAGGTAACATCCTTCCTACTTCTAAACATGAATTTTGTCTTGCATCCATAGTAGATAACTCAACCCTTTGACATAGAAGACCAGGACATGCTAATATGCGATTAATTCAAAACAAAGCCTCAAAGGAACTAGTAAGAAAACTACCAAAAGAAAGATTCGACAATCATTTATGTGATGTAGGGATGAGCACGGTACCGGTCCTGTACCAGCCTCGTACCGAATTAGTGGTACCAATTTTTTCCTGAGCATAAATTCATGGTACCGGTACCGTACCGAACGGGATTCGGGTACCGATACCGGGAAATCGGCGGTTTTTCTCATTTTTTTGGGTAATTTCCCGATTTGGTACCAGTCCCATACCAAATTAGTGGTCCTGGTTTTTTTTACTCGAATCATGGTATCGGTCCCGTACCGTGTACCGGGATTCGGTACCATTTTTGTACGGAACGGGTATGGTTCTGGTTCGGTACCGGGATTCGGGTCTATATGCTCATCCCTAATGTGATGCATGTAAAATAGGGAAGCAGGTCCATGCTAGTCATAAGCCTAAAAACATGATTTCAACCACTAGAGTATTAGAACTTTTACATATGGATTTATTTGGTCCTTCATCTATTCAAAGCTACGGTGGTAATTTTTATACTTTGGTAATAGTAGACGATTACTCAAGATATACATGAACATTAATTCTAAAAACAAAAAATGAAGCTTTTGATAAATTTAAGGTATTGGGTAAAAGTCTACAAAACCTACTTGGCCGCTCGATTGTCTCAATTCGAACAGATCATGGTAGAGTATTTGATAATGAAGTTCAATTTGGAGTCTTTTGTGACAAACATGGAATTTCTCACTTGTTTTTGGCATCTCGTACTCCTCAATCTAATGGGGTTGTTGAAAGGAAGAACCGAACTTTGCAAGAAATGAGTCGCATAATGTTAAATGAACAATTCATCCCATAAAGATTTTGGTGTCATGCCATAGAAACCGCTGCAGACATACTTAATAGGGTTTTGATTAAGAAGACTATTAATAAGACACCATATGAAATACTTAGAGGTAGGAAGCCTTGCCTAGAATACTTTAAAGGGTTTGGATAGAAATGCATTATATCCTAATCACTAGAAAAACCTTCCTCAGATGACTCATTTTCCTATAATGGCATCTTCTTAGGATACTCACAAACATCATAGGCATAGATAGTACTTAATAAAGAAACTCTAAAAATTAAGGAATCACTTAATGTCACGTTTGATGGAAGCCTACCCAAATCTAGGACATCACCTTTGGTAGATGATGACATGATTGAAGAACATGCCGTTCAAAATCATGATAGAACCCAAAACCCAAATTATGATCTAGAAGAGGTTTTACCGAGGGTAGAAAATATTAAAGAAATTATAGACCACCCTATAAATCAAGTGATAGGAAAATTAGATGAAAGAAATCTTAGGTCACATGCCTAAGATAGAAGTAACTTCTTTCTATCCGTTTCTACCATAAAACCAAAGAACATTAAGGAAGCCATCAAGGATGAAAGTTCGCTTTATTACATTACTTGCATTGTCAATGTCTCAGTATGTCATGTAACTTACATAACTAAAGTAGATGAGCTCACGCAACCTATCTATGGCAATCCTATCTTCATATATGTCAAGTCAATATCATCATAATCTTTTTACAAGGTACATTATTCCTATAATGTACTATTCGCAACGTTATATCAAAACGGGCTTTAAACCGTTATCGTATACCTCTAAACCCTAATTCCATAAATGATTAATATCTAAAGTGAATATACAAGATACTAAAGCATATTTACATGTAATATAACATCTCATATGAAATATAAAATCTCTTTAAATCAAAGTACAAGTCTTTAAAAGCACAATATACAAGTCATTAAACATGATCTCTAAAATAGACGTTTTACCTCCGTTTTCATTCCAATTTCTTCACCACCACTTATGTACAAGCTAATACACTCAATATACAATGTGTAAACCCTAATTATTCTATTCATAATCTTTCATACATCTTTTTACACTCAAAACCCTAATTTAAAACCCTAAACCCTAAAACCAAGCTAGTTTCTAAACCATGACTCGTTTCTTCATTTTTATCCATTGTAAACCTAAACCAATACTTAAATAAGTTATAATAACATAAATTAAAACATTCTCAATCATAATCCATTATCATTTCATCATTCTACTTCAATTATACAAGAAACAAATCTAGAAAACCCTAATTGTGCCCTAATTGGAACTTTGGACCCGTTTACTC
>BQNB010177891.1:0-12924 GCA_026074375.1 Tanacetum coccineum
TTTTTACCCTCCATGCTTAATTGACAAATCATTTTGTGGATATATTTTTGTAAGAATTTTGTGGATCTAGCATTGCTCCTATTGTTAATAGCCCATTTCTACTACATTATGGGTATTTTTTGTGCTTTATATTTATTTTTCTAAAGAGATTATGATTTACATTTATTTTTAATGTTTTTCTTTGTAATTGTCTCGTCTACAAATGATGCACTGTCAGAAGATAAGATTCAAACTCTTCCATGTAAGCAGGCAAACTGATGTTTTTGACAACCCTTTGGGTGAGTTTTTGTCATTTGCTTCATCGTTGCTTCTTTGAATATAATAATATTCATTATCGTCTATGGTTTTCTTTGTAATTTTTCTCCTGTAAAATGAACAATTTACATGCAACACAGTCGTAACCTTAACTATTTGTGATGCATGATGGTGTTTACTTGGGATAATTCGCCTATTTATCTTCAAAGAAAACGTCCCCGTAAACTCATGGCTTATATAGTTGGTGCCATCTAAACTATACATAAAAGTTGGAACATACATAAATGCCACCATTGCTGAACAGATCATTTTCCAGTGTTCGAAGATTGGTGAGCTATTCTTCAAACCAGATTCGAGATTAGTTGTTTACATGTTTATGAATTTTATATGTAGCCAAGCACACTTCTTTATTATGTAACGCCATAACACTCTTACGCACTCATGTGTCCATATCCTATTGTTCATTAATCATCCCTACCAGAGAACATCAAGAACTAGATAATCCGGCATAGTAAACTTTTTAGAGTTAAGAATCTTTGTACCATTTTAAGTATAATAAGCATTTCCAATAGTGTTGATTGTTTTGAAAATATTTATTATCCAAGAGATTAACAGAAAAGACAAACATAATTCCAAAACTCAATACTGTATTTGACATCTATGTACAAAGTACTTCCAAAGTTCCAGTATGCGAATCCAAACATCATGTAATCTAAGCTACAGTAACTTTTTATTTCCATTCTGATATCACATATAACATAACATAGATTATATAAACACAATATACTAAATAAGAAAATGTGAAAGTTGTGTATTATATATCAGGCCGACCACATTAACTTAATACAAAACGTCATGATTATTATCTTAAGGAAAGAAACACATTCCTTGGTTTCTTCGTGGGTGGATGACCCCTCGTCAACCTCCTAGGAAAAATGTGGCGGGTAACATTGTGGCTTTAAGTTATCATACAGGATTAATATTAGGTCCTAACATTAGGAGCCCTTCATCAAGTTGATTCAGCTGCATTACAGTGTGCAGCTTCAGCCTGGCATACTGAGATGGAATCAATGTGCAAACCGTTACTTGTTGTCAACATTGGAGGACCAATTCGTGAGTACAATTTTATTTCACAAATTGTTTTCCTTACGAGGTGGCAAATCCGCCTGGACGGGTGAAAGACAGTTTAGCACACATTATACTAGTTAGATCGTGTTTGTTTGACCCATTTTTTTAACCAATGTTTTATTTTGCCTGTTTAGCCCGTTTTAGATACATCATAACCCAAATCAAACCATTTATAAATAGCAAAGGTACCCACCCCTCCATCTTTACTGAATATTGATTCCCTTTGGCCTTTTGAGGTGGCAATTTTAACCCATTTGCTTATGAATGGGTTATAGTTTATGTGAAACAGGTCAATAAAACCAAAACTCGAACCTGGAATTGTGTCACAATGGTTTGAACCAACATGTACCATAAATGACCCTCTAATTTCTCTATTGTATTTCCTGAACAATAGTATATGATGTTACAGTATTGATATGGTGAAAATATGAATGTGTAGACCCAAATCCACACTTGGCTTGCAGTACTGTAGGCTTATGAATGAAGCAACATGATTAGAAAATATATAATACTGTAGGAATTCATCACTTTTTGATGTTAGAGTGAAAAAAATGAGAGTATATTGAGAAAATCCCAGTATCCCGCATCGGTTGAGTGACTAAAGTGAAAGATAAGGGAAGCTGTATAAAATGAGAGAGAAGCAACAGGATTAAGGCTCATGGCCTAGGTTGGTGACCTCCATTGCACTTAGGAGGGGTGCCACCCTAAGATCGGCCCAAGTGGTCGAGTCTACATCGTAATTTGTTGCTGTGGGGGCCTGCGTTCGCGCGGCCCCTAACCAATTCTCTAGTTTTAATCTTTTTGTTTCTGTTGGGTTTGTTTTTCGAAGTTGAATTTTTTAGTTTATAATTTTCTGGAAACTGGGCATCCGTAAAACTGTTTGAGATGATTGATATATGTAAACAAATAGCAACCATGAAGTTCCAGAATAAGATTGCTTCATTTGTTATCATCTGCATACTTCTTATTAAACTCGAATACAATGCTAAGCCGCACAGAAGATGCACGCCCTCCTCTGTTGTTGTAAGTTGGGACAGATACAAAGCATTAAAGTACTCATTAAAAATTATTTATCTTAAATGAAAGTCTCATATACTAATAGGAACATTTAAATAAAGTGTTGTAGGATAAGCAGATTTAACCGTTTGCCTTTACAACCAACCACATATGAAGGATGTACAAAATGACCAACAATCTCAAAAGAAACTAATCACCGTAGAATTCGACAATGTCATTTTTCCCCTCAAACTGAGTATCGAAGCAGATTTCCATCTTTTGTGTCCCTTTGCAAGTTGCCCAATCAGTCAGCAGTGTGATAATCCGTTTTATAATTGAAGAGTTGGTCCGGATTCTTGACTGTAGATGCTTTGTAACCTCTCTCACAAGATTGTTGCAGTCTATAATCCCATTCGCTTTCAGAATTTTGAGAATCGAAGCATCAATCTGCGGCTTTCTGCCCACCTCGAGATTCTGCACCATTAATAGCTTTCCGGGATCCTGTTCCTTGTGTGCTGCCTCTGTACCACTGCCAGCCATATTAGAAATTAAAGCATCAATCTGTTGTTTTCTATCCTTCTCCACAGTTTGCACCGTCTCGTTCTTTTTGGGTTCTGACTCCATGTTGGCCACCCCCACTGTACCATTACCGACCTTCACCTTGTAACACTTGCTAGAGAACATTTCATTGACAGTGAAGACATTATCTTCATTAATATGTGTGCTGATTGGCTCCTTCCTCAGAACATTCTTTTCCTATTCTGCTGCACAAGCCAATGACTACTCCACCTTCCCTATCTCTCTACACCGTTTCTACAAGTGCAGCTTTCAGCTTCATTTCAATTTTATCATAGTTGATAATGTTATCCACCCATAGTGTAACCCCGAGCATCTGAACACCACTGTTGTAAATGTACTGGGAATACAGGTACTGTCCATGCATATGAATGTCTATCTTAATACATCAAATGCTTTTTCGTGTTCCATCCATTTCTTGTTCAGCTCCTCTAAAAACACCGATCCCTGGGACACTTCAATAGACGCTGCCATCTGTTTTATATGAGACGTCACTATTGACACATATAACTTTTCTCCAGAATTATGTAACACCATATAGTCGGCATTCCTGAGCACAAAAAACAAAGGTAGTAATTGCATGGTTAAGACAGCCAAGACTAGTTTTAAGAAAACCAACAAACCAGATTAAAACTGAGCAATGAAATATAACTATAACTTAACAAGAATATGTTATTCTAATAAAATATGTTCAACAATGAATGATGTAAGAGAATTTAAAATATATAAAATTCTCTTGGATTTAGGTAGAATAATGTTATTGCACCCATCGTACATTGTGGGAAAAAAAATATCCCGTTGTCTCTTAAATCTGGAATGATATAGCTTATATAATTCATAAGCCAAATTAAAGGTTAACATAAGATCAACCCTAACTCTCAAGTCTCAAAAATTTCACTACGTATGAACACATATAATTGCAGAACTTGTTTGATTTATATTGACGAAGTTTTATTGGGTTACATGTTCTTCGAAGATAGCTCCGTAAGGGTCAAAATGGTGCTATTGTAACTAAAAATGGGATGAGTTTTTATCCCACATTGATGGATGTGCAAACATACGATATGTTTATAATTAAAAATGTAGGCTCTTTGTTGTATCTCCTTTAAAATGGTGCACAAATAGCCCAGTGTAAGTACCTCTGCCATTACTACCACTTTATAGGTGTTTTATTTTTCTTACGAGATTTTGATATACATCTTTGTTTATAGGTGTTTTGTGCTTTGTATTTTACTAGTTTTAATCCCTGTGCACGGGGCTTGTACATTATGTTTTTTAAATATATTTTAATTTTTATTTTTTCTGTTTTATAAGTTATGAAAGTTTAAGGGGTTATTTGTTTACCTCCTCTTTTTTTCAAGTTTTTGTTTTTATAAATTTGACACATATATTTTTATGTGTTTTTTTTATTTATCAGATTTCTCCACCAAAATAATGTTAATTTTAGAAGTATTTAAGCTTTTTAATTAAACATATATTCAAAAATAATAAAAAATTTGAAGCATCATACCTAATAAGGAAAGATTCTTCTTTTTTGAAATGCAAAAGTCCTCACTTTTCGTTTTCCTTTACTAAGTAAAAGTTTTTTCTTAGGAGATTATGATATACATCTTTGTTTATATTTATGTTTTTCTATGTAACGGTCCCGTCTACATATTCGAGACTAGTCGTACACATGTTTATGAATTTTATAACACTTCTTTATTTGACACATGTTTATGTTTTTGTTGTATCTCCTTTAAAATGGTGCACAAATGGCCGAGTGTAAATACACGAGATATCGCATTTGTTATCTTTCTCCTGTACTTAACCTCTGCCATTACTACCACTTTATAGGTGTTTTGTGCTTTGTATTTTATTTTTCTTAGGAGATTATGATATACATCTTTGTTTATGTTTATGTTTTTCTATGTAACGGTCCCGTCTACAGATTCGAGACTAGTCGTACACATGTTTATGAATTTTATAACACTTCTTTATTTGACACATGTTTATGTTTTTGTTGTATCTCCTTTAAAATGGTGCACAAATGGCCGAGTGTAAATACACGAGAGATATCGCATTTGTTATCTTTCTCCTGTACTTAACCTCTGCCATTACTACCACTTTATAGGTGTTTTGTGCTTTGTATTTTATTTTTCTTAGGAGATTATGATATACATCTTTGTTTATGTTTATGTTTTTCTATGTAACGGTCCCGTCTACATATTCGAGACTAGTCGTACACATGTTTATGAATTTTATAACCTCTTTATTTGACATAGTAAACTTTTTAGAGTTAAGAATTTTTGTACCATTATAAGTATAATACGCAATTGTTTCGAAAATGCTCATCATCAAGCGATTAACAGAAAAGATAAACAGAATTTCAGAACTCGTGTGTGAGACTGATTATGACATAGAGCTCAATATTTGACATCTATGTACAAAGTAGTTCGTTAAAATACTGAGATATTACATGTAGCAACTTTAGATGATCACTTCCAAACAGCCTGTAATCTAAGCTACAGGCCTAAAGTAACTCTTTATTTCCATTCTGATATCACATATAACATATTTACATTTTTTTTTATGTTTTTCTTTGTAATTGTCTCGTCTACAAATGATGCACTGTCGATCTTAACGGAAGATAAGATTCAAACTTTTACATGTAAGCCGGCAAACTGATGTTTTTGACAACCCTTTGGGTGAGTTTTTGTCATTTGCTTCATCGTTGCTTCTTTGAATATAATAATATTCATTATCGTCTATGGTTTTCTTTGTAATTTTTCTCCTGTAAAATGAACAATTTACATGCAACACAGTCGTAACCTTAACTATTTGTGATGCATGATGGTGTTTACTTGGGATAATTCGCCTATTTATCTTCAAAGAAAACGTCCCCGTAAACTCATGGCTTATATAGTTGGTGCCATCTAAACTATACATAAAAGTTGGAACATACATAAATGCCACCATTGCTGAACAGATCATTTTCCAGTGTTCAAAGATTGGTGAGCCAATCTTCAAACCAGATTCGAGATTAGTTGTTTACATGTTTATGAATTTTATATGTAGCCAAACACACTTCTTTATTATGTAACGCCATAACACTTTTTATTTCCATTCTGATATCACATATAACATAACATAGATTATATAAACACAATATACTAAATAAGAAAATGTGAAAGTTGTGTATTATATATCAGGCCGACCACATTAACTTAATACAAAACGTCATGATTATTATCTTAAGGAAAGAAACACATTCCTTGGTTTCTTCGTGGGTGGATGACCCCTCGTCAACCTCCTAGGAAAAATGTGGTGGGTAACATTGTGGCTTTAAGTTATCATACAGGATTAATATTAGGTCCTAACATTGGGAGCCCTTCATCAAGTTGATTCAGCTGCATTACAGTGTGCAGCTTCAGCCTGGCATACTGAGATGGAATCAATGTGCAAACCGTTGCTTGTTGTCAACATTGGAGGACCTATTTGTGAGTACAATTTTATTTCACAAATTTTTTTCCTTACGAGGTGGCAAATCGGCCTGGACGGGTGAAAGACAGTTTAGCACACATTATACTAGTTAGATCGTGTTTGTTTGACCCATTTTTTTAACCAATGTTTTATTTTGCCTGTTTAGCCCGTTTTAGATACATCATAACCCAAATCAAACCATTTATAAATAGCAAAGGTACCCACCCCTCCATCTTTACTGAATATTTTTTTTTGAACAGCGGATTTTATTAAGAAACTAGCAAGGAGCTAGAATTACAGAGAAATCAATGAAGGGTTTTTAAGCCAATTATCCCAACTGAACGATGCATTACATCTAGACTTACACCAATAAAAAGATATGGAAACAACATCATCAAAAAGAATCGCCTTTGAAGGTTTCTTCTCCTCGAATAGAAGTTTGTTTCGATAAGACCACACAAGCCACCAAACCACAAAAAAGACACCTTGGATCATCATCTTAACTTTAGACTGAAGACGTAAAGAGGCCATCCAGTTGATCCATTCAGTGAAGGAGTTAACGTCCGAATATTCGATATCCCACCAAGAACAAATTTTGCGCGCAATTTGTCTAACTAAACAACAACTAAAAAATATATGTCTCGTAGATTCAACCCCCTAATTTAAATTTGATTTTCGGTTCGGTTCGGTTAAATTCTAGTTCGGTTCGATTTGATTTTCGGTTTGACTCAAAAAAAATTTAACCGAACCGATCAACACCCCTATAATCAGATACGTCGTGCGTTTATCCGTTAATTTTTTCTTTTTTATTCTCGAATCATTTATTCAAATACAAAGGTGTGAGTTGTGATATCACGCATGACTTTGCAAATTGTAAGAGCCTCCAAATCTCTATATAATATGCAAGTATATATATTATATCTATACATAATACATTGTGATATAAAACTTAATACAAATATTTGATTCGTGATTTTGCATAGAAAATACTCGTAACTATTTTGTTCTCATATTCTCTCTTAAAATAGTATTTAAGTTTCATTATTAAGCCTCACCTATGTAAACTTTACTAAAACTTTTGGGCTTACTTATTGGGCTTACCTAATTTGTCATTTTCTGTAATGCTCTTTAGGATGTCCCGTGTAATTTAATACAATTTTTTTTAATGTTTTTTTGAAGGGTTTATTAAATATTTTTTACATTAAATTCATAAGGGGGTTTATTAAGTTTTTTTTTTCTAACTCGTTTTTAGGCTAACTGTTTAACCAATGAAAATATTTTCTTCTAACATAATGTTTTGGGCTATCTTATTGGGCTACTACCAAAATGACACTAACTACATTATTCGGCTACAATATTGGGTTACTACCAAAGGACACTCAAATTTGGGCTAATACCAACGGACACTCAAATTTGTCATCATTTGTAATTCTTTATAGGATATAGAGTTAACAAGCAGGATTACCCCGCACGTTGCTGCGGAGCGTTAATTTTTCGCGCGTTGTTTTGAGGTATTAATTTTTATTTATTTTTATTTTAAATTTTGTGCGGGTGTATTTTTTCGGTCTCATGTTTAATAGTTTTTTTTTCTTATATGGGCTTATGTGCTGGGCCTCATGTTTAAAGGTTTTTTTTGCTATACGGGGTTTTTTTAATATAATTTTATGAGATTACGTGTGCCTTAAATGACAATCGCGTGTTACTGCGGGACATATTTTTTTATTGTATTTTCTGCGAGTTTATTTTTTCGGTCTTATGTTTAATAGTGCGGGTTTGTTTTTTCGGTATCATGTTTAATAGTTTGTTTTTTTTACTTATATGAGTTTATGTCTCGCGCGTTGTTTTGGGGCGTTAAATTTTTTTTTTTCTATTTTTATTGCTTTTTTGTGCGAATTTCTTTTTTCGGTCTCATGTTTAATAGTTTGTTTTTTTATATGGGCTTAGATGTTGGGCCTCACGTTTAAAGGTTTTTTTTTTTGCTATATGGGTCTTCTTTTTTTTTTAATATAATTTTATGGGATTTGGGTAAATATGTGTTATATGTTTGGGCTTATGGTTTTTAGTGGTGTAAAACGACACCGTTTAATGCAATCTAAAGTTGTACGTTTGTGACCCTGTCAATTATTTTAAAGTTATTAGGTATCGAAAATGTTTTCGCATGTATTTTTTATCTGAATAAATCGGTATTTATGTAAATTTTTTTTCTCTATTTTGTGCCAACAATATTTAAAAAAAATCAACTGGGCCGGCCCAAAGTGGGAGCCCAATAAACTGGCCCAAAGTGTAAACCAAAAAAGCCCAAAAAAAGTACCGTGGCAAGGGGGAAGAAACTACGTCGTTTCAACCCCCCTATAGTATATGTATATAATGCTTTATAGGATATAGAGTAATAATGTATCATACCATTATTGTAAACTAACAATTAGCGGAAAACTGACCAAACCCGTTGGTTTAACCAACCCGCAAACCACCTGCCCATTTACCGGCCCATGTATAGTACTGACGATCATCACTTAACATTACTTAACGAATGTTAAGTAACCACCGTTAGCTTAATTTTTTTTAACAATTTACGAAAATAGTCCTTCGGGTCGGTCGTTACTTATCGAACGTTAAGTAACGACCATTAACTTAATTATTTTTTATTCTTTTAGCAATTTACAAAAATAGCCCTGGGGTTATCGGTATGTTGCAGCGTTAGTCCTTCGTGCTCCGTGACGAAGCGCAGGTTACATCCTCGCATATAACAAAAAAAGTAGGGGGCGTTAGTGCAGATAACGATCATTAAGCTCTGGGACAAAACAAACATTGATGAACAGTAATTATATAGTGGGTGAATATTAGAATGAACAGTACCAACGGTCGTTAAGTAACAACCGTTAACTAATTTTTTTTATTTTTTCTTAAAAAAAATTAATATTAAAAAAATTACGCCTACACAGATTTTAAGTAATTGGTTCTTCATGTTCGTGAATTATCCTTTGAGTTATCAAGTTACGAGAATAGTCCCTGATGTTATCCGCCAATTGCAAAGTTATTTATTAACTTAAAACCTGTACTTACAAAAGCATGGCTTATAGTTGGTGCCATCCAGGGGCCGGCCCTGGCTATGGGCGGTGTGGGCGACGGCCCAAGGCATCCAACGAACAGGGGCATCATTTTCATGGTGGTGTGAATAGATTTTATTTGAAGCTCTAGTGTTGTCTGTGATTGAGAAAAATGAAATGGAGAAAAAAAGACTCTATGAGAGAGAAATAAACAGTTACTAACATTATAAAGGGTTTTTCTAACTTGTACTTTAGGGGCACAAGATAAAAAGGCACGTACCTACAGGAAAGTACAAAAAAAGTACACAGGGATTCACGAATTTCGTAAGTCTCTGTGTACTTTTTTATACTTTCCTGTGGGTCCCTGTGTACTTTTTTTGACTTTTTATCCTATGCCCCTATGACGCAAGTTAGAAAAACCCTTATAATAAGGGAGTTTATTTGCACACTCTTAATTTTGATTGGGACACTCATTGTACAAGCAGATAAAGCACTGTGTGAACTCTGATACAACTATGTAATGCACAGATGAGAGTGTCCCGATCAATTTTTAAAGTGTGCAAATCAGTTCCCTTATAATAATTATTACATAGTATAGTCTTTTGCTAAAAGAAAAAGAAATATATAAAAAAATTGGTCATATTGCAAGTTTCAAGGTTATTTGTGGGGTACCTCTTATTTCGATTTCATATTTACATTTTGATGGGGTTTAATTTTCGTGTTTCAGCTTATACTTCTATTTTTAGTTTCGGTAATGTACGGGGAAAAATGTCGCAACTTTACGAATTTACACAATGGCTTCAACCACATACATGACATTTATATTTCTTTCTTTCTAATTGCATTTATCTTATTATATTTTACATTAATTTGAATATTTGTAATACTTTGTTTTTTATTTTAAGCTTACAAAATAAGTGAAGTATAATTTTAGTCGAATGCTGGTCATATAGATACGTGATAACGTATTAGCACAAGCTTTTATTTTGATATTTATAATCTCGTGCATACACATGTTATAAAAATAAGAAGATTTTGTAATTTTAAAATACAAATTCTAAAAGTATAAATTTTGAGGGGGTATTTTTTAAAAAGTAAATTTATAAAAAAACATAAAAACTTATAAATTTACACGTAACTCCATATAATTATTTAAAATTCAACCGTTAAACTTTTATTAATTGTTTTCATTTTTTTAAAATTTTTATTTTTACAAATTTAACACTTATATTTTTATGTTTTTTTTCCGTTAAATTTATCAAAGTATGATCAATTTTTAAAAAATTTTACATTCAGTTAGCCAATAACGATGCTCGATTTTGCCATGTGTCAAAATTGAGCAACGTGATTGACCCATTCTTTTCCTCAATAAGATTGTTTTGGCGAAATCGGTTTAAAATGATGTAATTCTTTTATTATATGAAAGATTCGATTCGAAGGCAAAATCACTACAAAATAATCCGTGCTTGTTTACAAAATTTTGTAGTCATTTTCAATCGTCACATATAGGGCATCAAAAACCGTCTCGCTCAAGGTTTGAGAAAAGTCAGAACCGGCCCAGGTGCCATCTAAACTTTCTATGAAGATTGGAACATACATAAACGCCACCATGTTGAACAGATCATTTTCTAGTGTTTCAAAATTGACCAGATAGCCGATCTTGAAACCAGATTCTAGACTAGTTATGTACACGTTTATGAATTTTATATGCAACAAAAGTTCTTTTGTGTTATGTAACAGCATAACATGCTTAAGCACTCATGTCTCTATATTTGATTGTTCATCCCAGTCGAGAGCGTTGACTCGAAAAAAATTATTAGGATATCTTTGTATCACTTTAAATATAGATTTAAGTTCATTTGATTTTAAACTTTATTTGAATACTAAAAAAATACTTCTCATTATCCATCTCTATTTTGATTTACTGGATGAGATTAAACCCAAAACTCATTTTTATTCTTTTTTTTAACTATAAATATCACCTAAACCGTTAACCATTAAGCGAAAAAAATATAACATCACGACGAACATTTAATTATCTTTCTATAGATATGCACATTGCTATAATTTCGACAAACTTTTTTTTTCGTTTTTTCTGATTTTTTTGGTTTTTTTACGTTTTTTCGTCTTTTATTTCTTTTTTCTTCGTTGTTGAAACTTGCATGAAAAATCATATATGATTAAACATTAGTTTGAATATTCTTATAAAATCAGATGTGATATAGTGTTATATCACATATGATTATAGTGTTAAATCACATATGATATGTGATATAATCATATGTGATTTAACATTATATCACATGTGATTTTATTAGTATATTCAAATTAGTGTTTAATCACATGTGATTTCTTCATTCAAGTTTCAATAACGAGAAAAAAACAAAAAATAAGTGAAAAAACAAAAAAAAATTGTCGAAAGTATATCAAAGTGCCCGCCTATAGAAAGATAATTAAATGTTGATCGTGACGATATAATTTGTTTGTCTAACGATTAACAGTTCATGAGATATTTAAATTATAAAAATATGTGAAATATTTAAATGTTGTTAATCTCATTTATTTATTTCTTGAGAGAATTACATAAATCGTCCTTTTGGTCCCTGTGCTTTTTTTCATCGCGTTTGGTCCTTATGGTTTTGATCCATTGCAGGTTTGGTCCCTTGACCAACATTTCCTTAGTTTGACCAAGGGACCAAACCCGCAATAGAACAAAAACACAAGGGACCAAACCCGCAATGGATCAAAACCACACGGACCAAACCCGATGAAAAAAAACACAAGGACCAAATCTGCTAGATCCGGCAAACCACAAGGACGATTTATGTAATTCTGGTAAGAATGAGTCATTTAGTATTTAAGAAAAGAATGGATACCAAAATAACTTTCCTCTAAAATATAATAATAATTTTTATCACTCATGCGATTAACCGATCAAATATATAAATAGAATTTCAGAACTCAATATTTGACCTCTAGTAATAATATATAACGAGTGTGAAACTGATTATGAGGCAGAACTGTATATTTGACCTCTGGTAATAATATATTTGACATCTACGTGCAAAGTAGTCTCGAAATACAGGCATGTTGTTAGTTGTAGCGCTTTTAGGTGACCACTTCCAAAGTTCGATTATGCAAATCCAAACAACGAGTAATCTAAGATGCTCTCTGTATTATTATTATAGGGCAAAATATACATTTGATGCTAGCATCTGAAATGCTCTTAGTATGTCTAATATTTACTCAGAATGATCGGTGTTAGAATTTCGGTGTGTGTGAGTGTTAATAATCGAACAAACTTAATATATTCACTGAATCGTGTAGAGATCACTTTCATATTGAAGTATTTCGACCCTATATGTCTCGGGTTACACGAAATCCTCAACCGGATAATTTAGAGAACAACACTTAGTTTTTAAGGCACGTGAAATCTAAGCAAAATACACAGAAAGTTGTT
>BQNB010177893.1:0-12924 GCA_026074375.1 Tanacetum coccineum
GGAAAACGGTACTTCCCGGGGCATAGAGAAATGCATAGCTGAGGTAGAGCTATCTTGAGCATACGTCGTAATTTTCCATATCTTCGAGCTAAATTACCTGCATAAGAGTAAATATACAAAAGAACACAAAAAGAATTTTTTTTTGTTTTTTTTAGAAAATAAATAATATTAGTAGAAGAATGGAGGAGGAACTCCTCCATACTTAAGTGAAAGCACGGGTTGCCTCCCGAGAAGCACTTAATTTTTAAGAGAGTCGTTAGCTAGACTCGTATTTCGGGAGTTATTAGTTTAGGAAAAAGGGAGTGACTACTTCCCTTGGGTCATTGTCTTCTTCGTGATATAGTTTGAGTCGGTGACCATTAACTATGAACGTCTTTCCATCTTTTCCATAAAGTTCAACATATCCGGATGGATATTGATGTTTCACTATATAAGGTCCTAACCATCGGGATCTGAGTTTCGGTTGTTTAAATTGTACTTTGAGTGAATTTATTTCCTTGTTTGAATTCATTTCTCATTCTTAATTTTATGTCATGCCAGACTTTGGTTCTTTCCTTGTATAGACGAGAGTTTTCATAAGCTTGGTGTCTAAGTTCGTCTAATTCGTGTAACTAAAACATTCTTTTCTCACCAACAGCGATAAGATCTAGGTTGCAATTTTTTAGTGCCCAGTATGTACGGTGTTCAATTTCAAATGGTAAGTGGCAGTTTTTTCCATATATTAGTTTGTATGGTGTAGTACCGGTAGGTGTTTTGTAGGCAGTGTGAAAAGCCCATGGAGCGTCATCGAGTTTTCTTGACCAAATAGCAGGATTGTCTTTAACAGTTTTTTCAAGAATTCTTTTAAGATCTTTGTTCGTGTTTTCAACTTGACAACTAGTTTGAGGGTGATAAGATGTAGAGAAACGGTGATTAACTCCATATCTTTTCATGGTTTTTTCCATTATTTTGTTACAGAAGTGAGTACCTCGGTCGTTGATTAGAGCTTTGGGCATTCCGAAATGGCAGAATAGTTTCTTCAGAAAGGCGACTACTACTCGGGCATCATTGGTTGGTAAAGCCATTTAGATATGTAATCAACAGCGACTAGAATGTATTCAAACTTATATGATTTTGGGAATGGTCCCATAAAGTCGATACCCCATATGTCAAAAATTTCACATACTTGAATGTTGTTTAAGGGCATTTCATCACGTTTTGATATATTTTCGGTCCTTTGACATGCTTCACATAAGCATACTAGAGTATGAGCTTCTTTGATGATTGTTGGCCAGTAAAATCCTGAATCAAGGACTTTTTTAGCAGTTATGTTTGGTCTATAATGTCCACCTATTGGTCCGTGGTGACATTAATCTAAAATGATTCGGGTTTCTGGTCCAGATATACAACGTCTAATCATACCGTCTGAGCATACTTTGAAGAGATAAGGTTCCTCCCAAAAGTAGTGTTTGAGGTCAGAGAAGAATTTATTCTTTTGTTGATATGTCATCCCTTTTGGTATAATATTACCGACTAGGTAGTTTGTGAAGTCTGCGAACCAAGGTTCGTTTATGTTGATTTCCATAAGAGTTTATTCGGGAAAGTTATCATCTACTTCACTGTCATCGCTTGTCTCATTGTTTTCGATTCGGGATAAGTGATCGGCTGCGACATTTTTTGTTCCTTTTCTGTCTTAGATTTCTATGTCGAATTCTCGCAGAAGTAAAATCCATCAAATAAGGCGTGGTTTAGAATCTTGCTTTTTAAATAAGTGCCTTAGAGCTGAATGATCAGTGTAAACAATAGTTTTTTAGAGAATAAGATAGGATCTGAATTTGTCAAATGCAAAAACTACAGCCATAAGTTCTTTTTCGGTTACGGTGTATTTTTGTTGAGCGGAGTTAAGGGTTTTGCTTGCGAAGTAGATCGGGTGAAAGTTTTTACCATCTTTTTGACCTAAGACGGCTCCTATAGCGAAATCACTTGCATCACACATAAGTTCAAATGGAAGATTCCAGTTTGGGCTTACGATCACAGGAGCACATGTGAGTTTCTCTTTCAATGATTCAAAAGCTCTTCGACATTCATCGTCGAATTCAAATGGAGTGTCTTTTTCGAGAAGTTTAGTTAGAGGTCGAGCAATTTTCGAGAAATCTTTAATGAATCGTCGGTAAAAACCGGCATGTCCGAGAAAGCTTCTAATACTTTTGATATTAGTAGGTGGTGGAAGTTTCGAGATTACATCGATCTTTGCTTTGTCAACTTCAAGTCCGGCGCTAGACACCTTGTGTCCGAGCACAATCCCTTCTTTGACCATGAAGTGACATTTTTCCCAGTTTAGGACGAGATGAGCGTCTTTGCAACGTTGGAGCATTTTATCGAGATTATTAAGGCATGTGTCGAAAGAGTTTCCGAAGACGGAGAAATCGTCCATGAATATTTCGACGGATTCTTCGATCATATCGTGAAAGATTGCCAACATACATCTTTGAAATGTGGCAGGAGCATTACATAGACCGAAAGGCATTCGCCTATAAGCGTATGTTCCGAAAGGACAAGTGAATGTTGTTTTTTCTTGATCATTAGGATCGATAGGAATTTGAAAATACCCAGAAAAACCATCGAGGAAACAGAAATATTTATTTCCCGCGAGTCTTTCTAGCATTTGATCCATAAAAGGTAAGGGAAAATGATCTTTTGCGGTTGCTTCATTGAGTTTACGATAATCGATGCATACTCGCCAACCCGTAATGGTTCTTGTTGGAACAAGTTCATCATTTTCGTTGGTGACAACTGTAATACCACCTTTCTTTGGTACACAGTGGATAGGGCTAACCCAAGGACTATCAGCAATTGGATAAATTATACTGGTATCCAGGAGTTTCATGATTTCTTTTTTAACTACTTCTTGAATATTTGGATTTAACCTTCTCTGTTCTTGGACAACGGGTTTCTTATCATCCAAAAGTTGTATTTTATGTGTGCAGAATGATGGGCAAATACCAGGAATATCTGTCATTTTCCAAGCAAAGGCTTGCTTGTGCTTTTTAAGAACATATATGAGTTTGCTTTTCTTTTCTTTGGATAGCTAAGATGATATGATAACATGAAGAAAAGAGGATTCTTCCAGGAATACATATTCCAGATTATCAGGAAGAGGTTTAAGTTCGAGATCCATAGGAGGTTCTTCAAAAGATGTTTTGATCTTATAATTAGTATTGATGGTGATTTTTTCGAATGGTGCATCTTCAGTGTCGGATTCAGAGTAAGAGTTTCATCAGCAGTCATTGCCATGAATTCATCAAATTCAGCAAAGATTTCTTCTTCGAAAAGGGTTCTGGTATGTGCTTAAATACACATACCTTTTACCTTTAAAAACGAGCTAAAATAATCAAAAACGGACTTAAAATGCCAAAGATATGCTTGTTTTGCTAATTGTATTGTGCAGGAACGGATAACCAAGAAAAGGACGAAAAACAAAGCCAAAACGACAAAACTGGATTCGGAATGGAAAAGACTGTGAAAGACAAAGCCAAATCAAAGCCGGAAAGTCAATCCAGTCAAAAAGTCAACAGAAAAGTCAACTGGTCAAAGTCAAAGTCAACCCAAGTCAACCCCGGGGCCAAAGTCAAAGAAATATAAGTTTAGGGGCTGAAATTGCCAAACCCTAAACTTATTTATAAAGGAGAAAAGAGAAAAATAGAAGACAAGGGCTTATTTTGCAATTTGCTCAAAGAAACAAGTAGGGGGGCAAAACTGCCAACCCCCCTAACTTGTACTCCACAAGGACGAACTTTGAAAAGAGTTATATAACTCTTGGGAGGACTTTGAATTGCCACGTCCCCCAAAAGTTGTTTAACCACAAGGACCAATGGTGCAAACACACAATTAACCATAGGGGCCATTTTTGCCAAAGAGTGAAACTTTCCACTCTGTAACACGCATCCAACTCCTTTTTTCCTGCCTCTCTTTTTCCCCCTCAAAAAAACACCTATCACCGGTTGCTTTAACCTCCTTTTACCCTGTAAACCCAATTCCACCATCGGATTACTCAACCTTCCCCCCCCCTCCACTCACCTTCCAGCCATAACGTTGCCACCCTTGGCAATCCCACATCCCCCAAGACCAAATTCGATGGCCGAGATTGATTTTCAAGATTGAAGGGCCAAGATTAAGGGCTTTAAACCTCTCACACAACAAACACACCTGTGTTTGTGTGTCTACAAACAAGCACAACAAAGAGAAAGAAGAAAGAAGACCTAGTTTTAATTTTCGGCTATAAATAGCCTTGTAAGCCATTGTGGCAAGTATTGTAGCTTATTTAAGTTTTAATTCAGTTTTTTAATTAAGTTTTTATTATAATTTAAAGTATTTTTAAGTTAATTCCTTGTATGCACTTGTTATTTTCAGTTTAATGAAAATTTAAGCCATTTTTTACTCAATAAGCCTCCTCCATAAGCAATTATGAGCATAGATTCTTTATAATAAGCTCAATTCATATAAGACCTATTAAAAAGCTCTCAAAAACTGTCTCAGTGAATTTTAGTTTTCATAAATGTCATTGGATTTTTGATTTTGGAAGCCTATTGGAGAAATAAGCTCATAAAACTTATTGAGCTTATTGCACAGAGGAATAATAGCAAGGGCCATTAGGACAGGTTTGTTTAGGCCACTCACTCAGAAAGAGTGGCCTTGGTTCTGAGACAACAAAAATCCAAGGTCTCAATTTTCTATTTTTCATTTAGCTTATCTTTTAGCTTAAGAAATTAGCTTATTTGCTTTTTATCTTTGCAAATTCATTAGTTTAAGTTGTTATTTGGCTGTTGTGACTTTTTATTGCATATTTTTGTGTTAAATTAGCTTATCTCTCAAAAACTGTCATAAGTGTTAGTATAAAGCTAGTAAGAAACGAGCTTAATTTCTAATAAGCTAGGAAATTTTGTAGTGGTTTAAAATATCTTAAAAATGTTAAAACTAGCAGAAGTAGATAAAAGGTTTTTTAAGTTTTAGATTAAAAATGGATTTTAACCACTCTTTGGTTTAACAGTTTTTAGATAAAGGGGTGTTTGGCACAAGACCAAAACGGGTCAAAAAGGGTTTTGGCATGGGTTATGGTTACTTGGTCAATTTAAGCTCAAGTTTTAAGTCATTTTTAAGCTGTTGTTAAAACATTTTTAGTTGGAAAATTGTTTTCCAAGGTTTTCTAAAACCTTTTTCAAAACTGTGAAGTATTTTTAGTAACCCACAAGTGCTTATTTGATTAAGCACTTGTGGTTTGGGTTTAAGCATTAAACAAGGTGTGTTAGTGTGTTTACAAGGCTGTTAAAAAGCCTTTTTTTTTTTTGGGGGGTTTCCCTTGACTTTACAAGTCAAAACTCACCAATTACCCTTTGTCACAGTTTGTAAAAAACCAAAAGCCCTTTTTCATAATCAAAATTAAGCAAGTAAAATGAATTTTCAAAAGCTTAAAATTGGTGCACAAGTCCCTTAGATAGAGTACTCAATCTGTTTAAACTTCTTTTTGCTTTTAGAGCTTATTTGACAGCTTAAAATAAGCTGTCAAATTAGCCCTTGAACTTTGCCTTAAAGTTCCCCTGGTGCAAAGGGGGAACTTTAGGCCTATTGATCTCAGCCTTTAAGCTAATTTAAGCCCAAGTATTTGGCGCCGTTGCCGGGGAGGCTGTGCAACCGTTTGTCTTTACGTTTGACCATCTGTTTTTGAAACTGTGAATATTTTCTTTTATTATAAAAATATAAAAGTACAAAAATATTTTTCATTTCTTTTTAGTATAATTATCAGTATAAAAACCAAAGAAAAACGAAGTCTTCGATTCAGAGTATGTTCGGGTTCAGGTAATGGTTTAACTAGTTCAGAATTAGAAGCACGTGTATGCATCTAAGAGAGAAATTGTTTGGGTCAGTTTGCCAGAAAACTGTACGGCGATTTTTGAAAAAGAGGAGGGGTTAAAGAGATTTTCTAGATTTTGACTACAGAACAGCTAAGAAATCCCTGGCAGCGGCGCTAAAAACTTTGATGTGTTTCAAAAGCTTTAAATTTATAAGACTGAAAATACCAGATAATTATATGGAAACACACAGGTAAAAGTATAACCCATGTATGCAGTATAATCTTTTTAGGTAAGACCATGCCGTCCACAGGGATTAGAGTAGTGTTCAAATAATCAGAAAGAAAATAAACTTTAACAATTTTGAAATATTTTTACTTTACCAATGATAAAAAGTATGACTACTCGGATAGTTGAAAAATAACTTATAAGTGTTTGGAGAATGATTTGACCTCGAAGATGGGGTAATTAATATATCAAGACGGATTCTTTCTCGTCAGAAAACGTTTTCACAAATCAACTTGTTATCTTAAGACTTATATTTATTTAACTAGACCAAATGTGTCACTCAAATAATTCAGTTACTATTATATCAGAGCTTATTTTGTTTATCAAATTACGAAAGTGGATTTCTCGGCACAGACGGTAAAGACCAAAGACAAATCTTTAAAACCAACAAGATCATTAATACGGGCTCTTCGACCTATACTGATATGATTATATAATCTAAGTTGATAAGCAAAAATAGATAAGATGATATATAACAGGGTTGCAACATAAGCTTAGGATTAAAGCAGTCAAGATCATACCAAACATTTATTCATTCTCGTAACTTCACCGAGTAGTCATGAGATTTAGCCTCTCATGGCTGAGTTCATAACAAAAGTACTCATTACATAAATTTCCATTATTTCAATAACAAGGTAAGAAAACTTCTTCGTTCTTGATCGTTAGATCTTTTTCTTCAAGGAAAAAGGTATTTCTTGGTGTTTTGGTGAAAGGGGAAAGGTATGTGTGTGTAGAATGAGATAGGTAGTGAGAAATGGTCGTTAGAGGAATGATTTGGTTGAGAAATTTTGTCTCAATTTATAGGCAAGATTTTGGTGTAAAGTGCGGCGCACTTACAAATAAGTGCGGCGGACTTGGTGAGTTAATGTGATAGCATTTAATGACTTTACTGGAAGTGCGGCGCACTTACAAATAAGTGCGCGTTTTTAAGAGTTAATTCAGGTGCATTAATGGACTTTAATTCTCAATCTTTGGGAAATATGCCGGCGCACAGGAAAAAATTAAGGTATGAAAAATTGAAAGGAAAGAAATAAAAGACATATGTAATTCGGCGGTGTTTGGAACTTCAGAGGAAGATTGCGCACAATTTAACAAGTGCGGGGTCGGACTTCTGAATTTTGGCTAGAATCTTTCTTTTCTTGTATTGCGCGCAACTCAAAGATGTATTATGGAATTCTTGAGCTTGAAGAGGTCTTTTAGAGTCTTCAAGTGAACCTATAAGTAATTTAAGCTTAATAAGTATCGAAAGTTCATGAGAAATGATAAATAATATATACAAATATGTACACCAATAGAAAAACAGTGTAAAAATTTAGGCGTATATCACGCTTGTATAATTATAAATGGTTGTGGGCTAATACCATCTTAAATAAAAAGTTCAATGTTTTGGTTTGTTTTAAAAATTGATTTCATAATTATATCTTGATTGTTTAATATCTTTATCACACTCATACTATTTTATTGTTTGAATATGCGACATAATCATTCAGACTGAATGAGTGATTATCGGTAACCAAGTAATCTAATACCAAAGGGTAAGCTCCTCCCAGTAACGTGTTTCATATTACTGGACCAATAGGATCACAAATAACGTTCTGTCTTTGTCTTTGAATTGATGAGCTTAGTTGGACCGGGTGGGTAACAAGCCTTTTATGTTTAGCAATCTTGCTCGTTAATTACTGATAAGATTGGAATAGTGGACTACCAGTATATAAAACACCATCAGACAATAAGTGGATAAAGTCTCGTTGGGCTAGAGTTTTAACAGGATCACCACTGCTTTAATTCTCTAAGATAGATTATAATTAAACTAAAGGATGCTTTATGCGGATGCGTTAATTGTGACAAGTTAAGATCAAGTCATGAGGTTGCTTAGGATGATGTCCCGCCTAAAGTCTTAAATGATGAAATGGCCACTTCGAGATTAAGTAAATCATTGCACTAAAACAGAACAAACCAGACATTGAACCGAATTTAATATAGCTAATACATTTTGGTTTTTTAGTTTTCTATCAATTTGGCCTTGTACTGTCTGTTTCTAACTTCTAATCTTCTCTTTTAGTGTTTTCGTGTATTGAATTGGTATTATTCTTTCCACCAAACCTGTGCCAGTCTCATCACAGGCAGAAAACCCCCCTAAGTAAACCCCCATACCATAAGACAACGAACATAACATAGGTTTAACCAGTAAATATACTGAATTAACATACATGATAGAATATAGGATTATTGGTTGATCACTCTTAGTGTTGCGAGCACCCTACTTACCGCGAACAGTGATCCATCTTGACCGAGTACACTGCGTAAAAAAGCTGCTCGTTAAAGTGTTGTTTTTAGGTTTGGTCGGGCTATAATATACAAATTAAAACTTGATAATCAAATAATGACCCTAACATGACAAAGAAAAAAAGGCACATCAGGTTGTTTTGGCGGACGCGTGCCAGAAAGGGAGTGAATTACATTAAACCTATTCTTTCGGTATTTCTAACTCATTATTAATTAGTTTAGTTTAATCTACTTATTTAAATTCTGTTTGTATTTATTCGTATTGTGTATTTCTAAACTGTTTGTTTAAATTCCCGCATTTAATTGTTTTAAAAAAAGTATTATGTCCTGACTGATCACCTTAATACGCCTGTATCCACCTATTGGATACGACGTATCAAACATTATGAACAAGACATGTATGAGTTTTACTGTCTAAACAACGCTATATGTTTTCACCAAACATACGAGCGTAATCCGAATAACTCTATACGGCGTACTGATATTCAACAGACCTATACGGCGTATTCAAACCAATTAAATACGGCGTATTTGTCATCTGATACAGTAACAGTAGTAAAACCCCATATGTTCTGATTCCACATTTGATTTCTCTCATCGGGACATATCCTACTGATTTATTTTCATTTGTTTCACGTAGTGCATGACAAGAAGTTCTACCAAGGAACTACTCTCACCTTTTGAAAACCCGAAACAAAAATTTCGCTCAAATAGGAGGCTTTTCGATACACCAAGTCTCGTAGAAATCGAAGCACCAGAGTTCGATCATCAATTTTGATATCGAGGAACATCAAGGAAGAAGCAAGGAGAAACAATGAACGGTAAACAATGGAAGCATATATGCAGCAAAACCTAAGAGAATTACGGATCGGGCGTTACTAGGCCCATAATCAACCAAGACACCCCTTTTGAATTGAAGGGAAATTTCTCAAGGAACTTCGTAATAATACTTTTAGTGGCTCGAAACACGAAGATGCAAACGAGCACATCGAAAAGGTTCTAGAGATTGTTGACTTATTTCACATCCCAAAAGTAACTCAAGATCAAATCATACTTTGAGCCTTTCTTGTATCCCTCACTAGAGCTGTAAGTAGATGGCTAAGGAACCAGCCATCAGGATTAATTACAACATGGGAGGTTCTCAAAACTAAATTTCTGAACAAATATTGTCCACCCGTCCGTACCGCAAAGAAAATGCGGGAAATCAACAACTTCCAGTAAGAACCCGATGAAAGCCTTTTCCGTGCATGGGAAAGATTTAAAGAGTTGCTGATGAAGTGTCCTCAATATTATTTGACCGATATGCAGGAAGTCATCTTGTTTTACAATGAGCTTGATGTTCCAACTCGATAAATCTTAGACTCAAAGGGTGCCATACCTTCCAAAACTGCTGCTGATGCTAAAATAGCTATCCAAGAAATGGCTGAGTACTCTCAGAAATGGCACAATGGAACATCATCAAGGACTAGAAGTACTGAAACTTCTGACATGCTCGCTGCTATCCAAGCCCAACTCAACAATCTCGAGTGGGAAATAAAGAAAGTAAATGAGAAAGTGTATGCTGCTCAGGTCGGATGCGAATTATACAAGGGACCACATTATATAAAGGATTGTCCACAAAAGGAAGAAGGAAAAACTTTAGAAGAAGCTTAATATACACAGTTCGGTATGGCACTCCTATCAACCGTGAGGACAATATAGAGCACTAGGGCAAGGATTCTACCAACAGAATAAAAAAAAAAGAAAATAAAAATAAAAAAAACAAATGAAACTCTTCGTACCCTGATTAAAGACCAAGCCTAGAAGAATCACTGACCAAATTCATGACAGAATCAGCTAAAAGGCATGAAGAAAACTTGAACATAATCAAGGAGATCCGAGCTTCCACTGATGCAGCAATAAGAAACCAAGGAGCTTCGATTAAGACCTTGGAAATATAAATCGGACAGATGAGCAAGGTCTTGCAAGAAAGATGGTTTAGAAGCCTACCCAGCTCTACGGAGACAAATCCTCGAGACCAAGTCAAATCGATCTCAACTGTTAAAGCTGATTTTTCTGATTCGCCGTATCGATGTGGGTCCATTAACGCCTGTATCCGGGCAGCACAGCACAGAGCATATTGTCTAAAAGCATCCCTTTCCCAAGAGACGACTGCTAGAACTAGGCTGTAGATAGTGGAGAGAAGGCACAAGAGTGAAGATTCTGGATCCTTATGATCACAGACGAGATGAAAAAAAAAAGCCCATTGCCCTCGTAAAGAAAAAGCGCTAGGGAGCTTACTCTCCCTTGTATTATCATAATAACTGTTTTAATAAACTCTTGTTGACCCTAGGAGCAGCGTGAGCAGGTTATGGCCTTTTCCACCTAAACCAACTTTGGTCTAGGAATTTTATCTCAAAGCTAGGTTGACCATACGGAACTAGCTTCACCGATAAACCATATAACACCAAGGGGTATTGCCGAAAAATGTCATAGTAAGATAGAAAAATTTATTCCCTAAAATTAATGACTTTATCATCTTGGACATACCTAAGGATGACGATGTCCCCTTAATCCTCGAACGACCATTCTTGTCAACTGCCCATTCCAAGATTGATGTCTTCAAAAGGAAGATTACTTTAAGGGTCAGGGAAGAAAAACTTGTTTTCAAAAGTATTAAGCCCGCCGCTAGCATAATAAAAAGGGTCTTTGTGATAAAAAGTATTGTTTCAAAAACGGAGCTTATAGGAGAGGGTGATGAACCATTCGACCCAACTTATGGTAATTACATAGATTTAAATGATTTGGACTCACCTCTACAACCTAAAATGAATCAAGATGTTTTTGAGCCAACTTTTGTTAAAACCAAACTCCTTATAAATGTTTATGAAATTTTCTGTGTAATTCGGATAAGTAATGTTTAACGCTGACCTCCTCCCTTCCTTGCCCATTAACTTAATGTCTAAAAACTTTTATTATTCCATAATTAAGGACAAGGATGAAAGGGAGAGTCATGCCGGAACTTTGATCGATATACCTGTTTTCGTCAGAAAATTTTCTATTATTTCAGGTTTTACCATCATTGACGATGATGATATGACAAAATACGTTGTGCTCGGCATAAGATTTTGCAAGAAGTACACATCATGCCCAATGATTATGAAGAAATTCGCTTTCATCGTGAGGATTAATTGCGAGCGAATCATGAAGGAAGAATGAAAGAGAAGAAAAAGGTCGAACTTAAAGACCAGCTAAAACAAAAGTGCTTCCTCCCGGGAGACAACCCGGTCATTTTAATTGTTTTTCGCATTTTAAATTATTGTAGCACAAGTCTGTCTGTTCAGACAAGACACTCAATACGGCGTATTCGAACCCCTCGTGGATACGGCGTATAAGGAATGTCTGATGTTATCGAGTTTTTAAACTTAATATTTAATTTCGTGTAATTTAATTTTTTTCTACAGGAACAATACGGCGTATCCTAGGGTTTGGGATACGGCGTATTGATCCCTGTACAGTTGTGTGTTTAATTGTTTTCTTGTACCATTGTAGCGAGATAGAATTTGCACTTGTCTTCTAATCTCTTATACAGGACCTTGCTGAAACTATGATATGGTATATGCTGAAAAAGACATGTGTTGAACTTCATACCGCATGCTGAAGCGCCTCCGCTCTAAATTCTATTTTCGCCTTTATTATATTGAATTGTTTTATCTATACAGCGAGGACGTTGTATAATTTAAGTGGGGGTGGGGAATTAGAACGTCTTTGTCTTCTTTTTTACAAAATAACATGCTACGAGCTTAAAAGTGCTTAAAAAGGCCAAAATTTAAAAAATTTCAGCATGACTTTTGTAAAAATCACTGTTACATTACCTAGCGCACTATAACCCTTGATACATATTGTGAGAATTAAGCCTATTCCGTTTCCAACTATCTACTAAATTTTACAAATTTATGAGTGTGCCGGTGATGTAGTAGACTTTAGAACTTGGCCTGATATATCACTCGGGACCTCCATGATTAAAACTATGGATATAGACGGAAGAACATGTTCAACTGATAAATTTCTAGGATTAAACCAAATAGCCTACATGTCGTAAAAATAACTAACTTCATTGGTTAGTTAACTCCCGTGTAACCCTTGATTACTCTCAATTTTAGAGTAAAATCCCCTAGAACAACCTGTTGAGCCATTACTTTCTTTTTGTACACCATATTAAATGTTTCGTTACACCTTTGCACCTTAGCCTACCGTGTAGATTGAGCCTATTTCTCTATGTTGCTAGTTGCTTTCGTGTAAAGTCTTGTATTTCTTGTGTCAAAGTGAAATTTTTCTATCTCTATAATGGTCGGGAAATTTCACAATGCAATGGGAAAATTATGTAGCTCATAAGTTTCACTACTTTTCTCAATTACGAATTAGAAGACGGTGGAATCAAACCGAGGTTTATTATGTATTATGAAAAAAATGGAAAAAGAGAAAAAGCAAAAAAAAAGAGGAGGAAGAAAAATAGTCGTTTCAAAAAGAAGTTTATACCGAAGGA
>BQNB010177895.1:0-12924 GCA_026074375.1 Tanacetum coccineum
TACTGTTCTCAGTTAGAGTGGCAGCATAAGCTTTGACAGCTTCTTGCCTTCTGTTTTGTTGTGGTTGGTGATTATTGGTGTTGGTGTTATGGTAGGTGTTGTTGTTGCGGTAATTGTTGTTGTTATTGTTGAAAGTTCTCCTGTCGTCAAACTTTCGTTTATGATCACTTGATACTTGCATCGGAGTGTGCTTTGTTACCTGATCCATTAGTCTTTGGGCTATGTTAATGGCTTCTTCTAAAGTTTGAGGTTTAGAGGGGGTAACATTTCCTTCAATACTTTGAGGTAATCCTCCGATGAAAGCTTCCAGGAGTTTCTTGATGTTTGGTACCATGTTCGGGCATAAGATTGCTAATTATTGGAATCTTCTAACATAAGATTTAAGATCATTTCCCTTTATAGTCAGATAGTAAAGTTCATCTTCCATCTTTTTGACTTCAGTTCGTGGATAATACTTGTTTGTTAAGAGTCTTTCCAATTCAGTCCAAGTGATCTGATTGGATTGATCTACTCCAATAGGTTGAGCGTATGCATTCCACTAGTAGAAAATGTTAATTGTTTTCCTCGGTACATTTGCTACAAGAGAATACTGATTCAGTCCGTTCAAACCAGCGAATAAGGCCAACTGCTCCTTCCGTACCATTGAAGTAGAAAGGTTGACAGCTTATGAACTCTTTATAGTTTCCCGTTTTTGCTACAGGAGTTCTAGTAGGTCCGGTGTTCCTGTTGGGATTACAAGTACTTGCCATTGTTGCAGCTTGTGCTTCTAGAGCCGCGGTGACACTATCAACAACTAGTTTCTTGATGGCAGCCTGAGTCATGGTTGGTGCTTCAGATGTTGACGTCCTTTTGGGAGGCATTCTATCAACATAAGACAACACGTAATAAGAATGATATCACAAGTCTTAAAATGATTAAAGTTCGAAAATAAACATTGTCACAATAGTGATATCGAAATCATAGATAATTCATATCAAATAAGTATATATGATTTATTTAGAAATCAGGGTATGATTCATAATGATGATGGCGGAGATGATGATGCAAGAGAGATAAGTCGGTATTATGAAATGACAAGGTATATAACGGGATTGCCATTGTATTATATCATGAACAACTTGCCTTTGTATTGTACATAGTCAAGATTTGACACGTGTTTTTATTTATACCACACATCCCGTGGCTAGGTTCTAATAAAAGCGATAACTAAGATCTAATCTAATAGTCTGATGGTCCTTCTTGGCTGATCTTGAGTTCATTGATGGCATTCAGAAGACTTTCCTTATCATCTTGATCACGAATCTGGATACGTTGATGATGTGTTCTAGATTAGTAATTCTGAAGCGAGCCAGAGAAATTTTGTGGTTATTTCCCATCTGCTTCTTCTAAAGTTTAGAAATTTGAGCACGAGCTTGTTGGAGTTCAGCTTCCAGATTGTCAAAGTCTTGTTGGATAATCACCCGACCTTTTTTGAGTCCTTCGATTTTGTCTTCTATGTATTAAATACGGTTGAGAGAAAGTTCATCTAGATGATTAAAGATTTCCTCAATTTGCTCCTCGTGGACGTTACCAGACTTGCTTACGAGAGCTTTCTCCTATCTCAAAGTCTTTAGGTAGGGTCCGAAGTAATGAGGATGAACAACCTCGTTTCTTTGGTGGTAGTTGTCCTTCAGGAAGAAAGAATTCTTAAGGATTAAGCATTGATGTTTGAGGTATGATAGTTGAAGGTGGGATAGGTGATTTTTCAGCATAAAATGCTTGCATAACTTTCATGTAAAGATCATCATAAAAGAGCGAAAGAGCTGGTGAAGCTATTAGAACTACACTAAATAAGTTTGAAGAGCTAGAATAAGTATTTCCCGGTGAAGCTTGGACATAGTCCGGAGAAACTAGGATAAAGTCTGGAAAGTTAGAGGAAAAAGCATCCTCGATACCGGAAGTAAGATGGTTGGGAGACGACATTACTCTGTTAACAACCCAGCGGTAAATAACATAAGTTATTTATATAATAGTATAATATTTATGTATCTTTACATACTATTCCAGAAATGTAGTAGCACGAATGACTTTCTTGGATGGAAAAAGAAAAGTAGTTATAGTTAAGGTTTCAACCTTGTTCTCTATAACCGTGGCTCTGATACCAATCTATAACACCCCCATTTTTACACATATAGCAGTGAAAGCTAATATGGGGTATTATTTCATAGTACAACAATCATAATCATAAAAAACGAATCGTAAAGAGACATTTCGGAAAATTTAGTTATCATTCATTTATTCATCAAAGTTTTTACAAAAAGTGAGGTCCCAACATCTAAAAACATAAAGTTTGAATGATAACAGTCTAGCCATCTTCAAGTCCGTGCCACTCCGTGCCTTAAGTTGCTCAATTACCTGAGATAAACATGCTAAAAAGTCAACACAAAGGTTGAGTGAAGTTCATAGGTTAAAGTAAAGTAGTTTGAATACAAGTTTAATTGTGGGTTACGTTGTTATACACCCATAGTTTGTAATAATTGCATGCATGTACAATTATCATGGAAAATAATATTATTTCCCTAAGCTCATGACACCGAAGCCTTGAGTTAATCAATAACCACAAATAATTGCCCCAACGGGTATCTTTGCCAAACACCCGCAAAGTTATTCAAATGTGTGCTATTGGTTACCGATAGTATAGGTACACCAACGGGGAGTCCAGTCCCAAATAGATCTATTCACAGCATTCGCGCTAGCCCTGACGAGTAATTAACAGTTCATGATAGTGGGGACTTAATTGCAAGAGTAGGGACTTAGGTAATAATGTATCAGGATAGCATACAGAAAAATACTTGCAGTCATGGTTTATAGCATGTATCCCCCTCGCGGGTTTATAAAACATTTAAAAGATTGAATGCGAGGCTATGAACTCACCTTAACAGTACAAGGAAATCTGATTGATGGCAAAAGTATATGAAATGAAAGTAACGGCTTCGTCACACAACGTGGGTAATAGTCAAGTCTTAGTTTGATTGAATATGTTTTATGTCATAATGAAATATCACTTTGATTGGATTTATTATGGAAATATTATATCACTATTCGGGCCATCATAATTCAGAGGTCATGTAGTAAACGTTTGAGGAGCCAGGATATTTTAAATCGTAAATCCAGCAAACTCGTCAAAACGTATACCCAAATGAAAACCTCTTACATGAAGCTCCCTAGTAATGTGATACATTATAGTTTTAAGTTTCTTCAAAAGCTAGAATAATTTTTATATATATTTTTATAATAAATATAAAAATATAATATTTTATAAGTTTGCAAAATTAGCAATATATACCCTTGGTTTATAAACTTTTACAAGTTTAGTCCTTTATATAAAAAGTATATATATATTAAACCTTTAACTTTGAAACTTGGAAAAATAGGTCCTTATAGTTATAAATTTAAGAAAATAACATTTTCAGCCCCTTTAGTTATAAATTTCAGAAAGTTACGATATATACTCCTATGCATGGAAACTTTTGTAAAACAAGTCCAAAAAGCCATGCAAGCTTATTTTAGGATTCCAAATGATATTTGTAGGTTATAGCTTATTAGAATAAGCTAAAATAAGATGTTTTAACGTAACAAAAGTTTAGATTAAGTATTCGTTTAGCTAGAAATCAAAACGGGTCGTTTTAGGGTTTTTAAATAAAAATGCATCGTTTTTAAGCTCAAATCTTTTAACAATAGTTCATACATGATCTAATAAGCCTTATAAGAGTTATAAAGCAGAATGATAGCTTATTGAACGAGAATTTGAGCTTACGGGTTGAGAAATGGGTTGAATGGGGTTGGATCATGCATCTAGGAACTGAGATCTTAAGTTTAATTACAATTTAATTTTTGATTAAATTAAGATAACTCTTGAGTATACCTGACATCAAGTGGAGCACTATATTTTTTCCTTAAAATTCATATGTTGTGTAACATATTGAAAGCATCATTCAATTTAAGCTAGATGTTAATCCCTGAGATTGGAATGAAACTTCACTTGGGAATTTAGGGAATTAAACAAACGATCTAGGAATAAATGTTTAATGTAATAAACATATGCGGTGATTAAGTCCAACACAATTAATTATATCATTGAGGCAATTCTTAAATGATATATTTCATTTGAAATAATTTAATACATGGATGGAAACCTTGTGTTTTTAACGAAGGATTCATCATGTATATCTTATATTGTGTATAAGACTGGTTGTTACTTTTGCACAAGAGCAAGATGAGCGAACAATAACAGTATCTAATTAAGAGTGTTTAGATGACTGATAACAAATGTTTAAGAATTATATAAGGCATAGTGTTGTTTGTGTACACATGATGCTAGAAAATAATCAATTCTAGTTAAAGTAGGATTTCATCATTTATGATAAATCTGCTAACTAGATATGCTCAGCTAAGGGCATAGTTGCAATAAACATTAAAGAACGAGGATACTTTACATTTTAAGAAACTATAAAGATGACTATCTGAGATAAGTATGTTGGTGACTTCAAATGCCTCTTAAAAGGTACTGTCACATTTTCATACTATGATACTTGCAACATTATGCAAATATACATACGACAGTCATCATATCATTTAAATTCATCACAAATTTGTGAATTTGAATCAAATATTCGAAAAGTTTACTCAGATGACTATTTAGCTGTCTTGTAAAGAAAGAGTTGAGAATGTTAGAAACATTGGACTTCAACTTGCTAATTAGTCTCATGCATATCCGCTTTTTAGTATTTGAATAATTGAAATTGTAAGACAATTTTTATTTTCTGATGAATAAAGATACTTGGTAATTGTTTTCATTCATATAATAATTGTTATTCTATATTTGCTTGTTTAATCCTTGGATGATTTTATCATTCTAAATATGTTCATTGTCGGTTAACAATATGAGAATATTATTACATAAGGCAAATGTAAGTGTTGGTTGTATTTTTAAATACATGGATGGTTCCTACCAAACTCATATATTATTCACAAGGGTTGCATATTGGACACCCCAACTTTCATACATTTACTTTTGTATCCTTGTCATGAGTAATATGTCAAAAATGGTTAAATAAGTCATCCTTAAACTTGAGATGCAAGCAAGTTTTTTCATGTGTGGATATTACTTTTTAAGTATAAGTCAAACGCTGTCCTGAATAAGGTAGTTATAAAGGCTATTCTTGGAAGTGATGTGAAGCAGCATCCACAACACTTGTAGTCAATAAAAAATTTGTTCCTCTAATTGTTTAATTGCAAAATGATATCATGGCGCCTCTCTAGAATTAATCCGATAATTGCATGGCCGTGCCCAAAGGGTAGTTCAAGATGATTCTTGATTACATTTGGTATATCTGAATTAACTTCGATAAAGAGAAACTAAATTGTTAAACTATATGGAATGATTTAGGATCCATATCCATGGTTTAATAGTATCTGAACAAAGAGATGATATTAGCAAGAAAAATATAAGCATTAAACTGAGAATGTTCTTGGAACTTTATCTCAGGTATTTCTAGTTTAAATAACAAATGAAGTGTTGTTGGACGTTTTCATTGTTAGTATAAACGCCCCTCGCTACTCCAACTCCCAAGTGGGAGTTGTTGGGATGTGGTAGTTGGATTCGTGGTTTATACGACTAGAGATACGTGAGTCTATTGGGGGCACACACGTTAAACACATAAAATGCGTTTATTATTTAATATACTTCACGTAATGTATTTAAATAGCCGTTATAGTTTATAACTAACTAATGGTTATTTAAATATGTAAACCAAGGGACTAAATCGTCAATACCTAAACCATTGGGGGCCTAAGAGTGGCCGACCATATGTGTTTGAGAGAGGGGTATTGGAGTCGGTTTAGGAGAAGGAAAAAGGAAAAGAATGGAGGTTTCTTTATTCTACAAGGACTAGGGTTGGGTGCCTATATAAACACCCATTCCCTAGCTCATTCCTCATTTATTCAAAACCCTAAAGATCACCCAAAGAGTTTTGGTTTTTCTCCTCACCATTAATCAACCGAAAATCCCTCACTAGGGAATTCGGTTCTACCCCTTTTCCTTTATTATATAAGTGGGTGAATAGGGTTTCTTTGATTGATTTTATATACTAGACTAGGTACTCTTTTTTGCCGCGCTACGCACGGCCCTGGTTTATCGTATTTATTTTTAAGATGAAAAGATTAATTATGTGTAAAATTATATTAACATTAAATCTTGTGTTGGATCGAGACATATCCATAAATAATAAAAATGGCTTGAGCCATATACAGTCAAGAAGCTACTTCTTTATATAACTTAGGAAGATATATGATTAAGTCACTTGCAATACACCAACATTTTCAATGCTCTCATCAGCTACAAAAGTATGTAACAAGCACGTTGAAAATTTGTAACAAAATCCATATCATAAAAGGATCATTCAATACATTAGTAAATAAAAATAGCTGATAATGTGACTCATAAAGGGGAATTCCGTAAGGTAGCTGCAAAAGTAGATACACATAACATTCACCAAATTCTATAAGCTGGCTGCAAAAGAAGATACACATAACATTCATGAGTATTTTGAGTCTTTCGTCTTCTTAGTTGGACTTCCTCATCACCTGGTCACCAACCTCCTTTATACAGTAGCAAAAAGGGTCGCAGTTCTTTCATTATCAAGATCTTTATTAGAGAATGGAAGTGATCTTCTAACACATTTTGATTCAATTGTAGAACTAATTTCTTCCAACACGAGTTTTATAGATGGGATGAAGAGTTCTTTCCCCTTGTCTGTAGCTAGTTTTGCAACCGATTTAGTAGAACTACAAAAATAAAGGGCTTTTAGGACCTTCGTGTAGGACACTTTTTTTAATGGGGTCCTAAAAAACGTTTTATACGACCAATTAAATTTTGAGACATATAATAATGGCTTTTTATAGGACACTTTATAAGGGGAATATATTAAGTTGATTTACACGACACTTTTTTAACATGGTCTTATTATGATATAACTTAATAGGACATTTGATATAATGGTCGTATTATATTGCATTTTATAGGACTCTTTTTCTGTATGGTCTTATTAGATTATAATCTAATATGACACTTAGTATGTGGGTCCTATTAGATCTAATTTATAAGACTCTTTTTTTGTTTGGTCTTATTAGATTATGATCCAATATGACAATTAGTATATGGGTCCTATTAGATTTAATTTTATAGGACACTTATTTGACTAGGTATTATTATGATTGAACACAAATATGTCATTTAAAACACAAAATAACCAACCTAGCTAGTATACAAGTGTATAGTTGAAATAGATTAACAAAGTGCAAGAGTTATGTACTGTATTTGTGGCTAGGGGAGCGTATTAATAATCGGGTCAATTCGTGGTTCGGTCAAAGTCGGTACCAAGCGGAAAAAAGTAACATACATGACCCGCCCATATTGAATTAGGGTTAGTCGATCATGTCAATTCACCAGTCGGTCCACGCCCGAGTTTGGGTTCAGACCAAATATGGGTCGAATTGTAATAAAATTGCCTATTTCTAGTAAATAAAGATAATTTGTAAAAGTTATAATATAAAAATAAAAAAATCCCTTATTAGGGGCGAATTGGGTCCAAGCCAAACCCACTTATTTTCAACCCAATCCGACCATATTAGTAATCGGGTTACTCGGATGACCTGAGATCTCAACCCTATTCCATTCTTGTCGGGTGGGCCAGAGTTTTGGGACATTAGGAAACAATAACATACCTAACCTTGGACCTATTTATGAATAGTGGGGTTAGTCAGAAATCAGTCATTAATCCGGTTGGGATTCCACTCGAGTTTCGGTCAAACCGAATAATGGACAAATGGTACTAAATTGCCTATAGTACTAGTTCAAATAGAATAATTTAAAAAGTTAATTAGAAAAATAAAAAAGCCTTATTAGGATCGATCAGATTGACCCAGACTCGAGTTAGCCAAATATTTTCAACCCGTACGCGACCCTATTTAGTATTCAGGTTACATGGGTTAACCCGAGTATCCCGACAGAAATGGCTTAAATCACGGTTTGTTCAGGTTCGGTAGGATTTTTCTTGACACCCTATTGTAGCTATAACAAAAAACAACACCAAAGAGCGAAAGAGACCTAATTGTGTGATGTGAGGTAGTTTAGCGTTGCTGGACTCGAAATAGATGCTCTTATTTTCAGAGTCCTTACTAACAAGGAAAACCAAACATCACAATTAGTTTGTTCAACACACAAGCCACAAACTCATATCAATCCTTGCTTTAGGTATCATACGTAAACAATTGAGCTCAATCCTCATTTGTGAACAATAGACGTCGTGAGCCCGTGACCAATATTAGACATATTAATGTAGGCTTGCTTTACTTTATTCAGGTCAAGTCTACTATACATTTATATCTTTTGTGAGCTATTAAAAGAAAACACAAGAAATAGGGCACTACCCTCGTGAAGATATCTGCATATAGAAACCGAGACAAAATGTGAAAACTACACAGTTGCCCAAAAGCCACATAATCACAATTAGTAAAAAGATAAACGACACTGACTTTGTCATAGTAAACAAACGTAGTATTATGCAAAAGAGCATGTGATTCTTGCAAAAGATTACGAATCTAGGCATCGACAACATCATCGAAACCCCGATATTCGGCCTCTACGCTAGAACGAGATAAAGTAACATATCGTTTAGAGGACCATGAGAGTAAATTATCCCCAAGAAAAACGCAATACCTAATAGTAGATCGTTAGGTGACTGAAACCTACCCAATCAACATCGGTGTACGGAGTGAGCTGAGTAGTAGTAGAAACACGCAACTGAAGACCATGATCAAGAGTAACGCGAACATAGCGAAGAATCCACTTCAAATCAGCAAGATGAGGCTCACATGGATCATGCATATAGAGACAAACTTGTTAGACTGCAGTAGAAACATGCGTGACGAAGTCCGCTGAGTCGAGATGCTAAGAAAATAATTAAACGAGACAAGGTCGGTAATAAATAACTTGACATGTAAGTAACGGATGACCCGTTGTATAGATGGTGCAGAAGATGCTAGCTTTTATGGTTTTAGGCGTGTTTTTTTGTTAGTGTTTATGGTAGACTCTGATTACCATGATAGAATTGGTAAATCTCCATGCTCAAGTATTATTAATGATCAAACATAAACACATCACAAGTCTTGCACAATAAAATAGCTATCATGGGCTAATAATAATCACACATACATTCAGTATACATAAACACTAAAAACTGGTTATCTAAAAATGAAAATGCAATAATAGATAATCTGCTATCAAAATGTCAAACAACCCCTAACATTTCCGCTACGTATGACCAAGGGAAACCTCACGACAAATTCAAGACATAACCATTATAGAATACAAACATCACCTCATGAATTATCATAGCCACATTAATACTCTCGAATATGGATATTAATTCCTAAATAATCAACCCATAAAATCAAATTGAATTATTAACCATGCACAACTCAATAAATGAAAAATCTAACAACTACTACAACAAAGCTTAATCACAATTCCATCATCTCCCAAAAGACATAACATCTGATTAGTGAACAATGTCAATAAAGCAAGAACACCCAAAAATAATCCAAATACAATTATGATAACAATGCAAGCATCATAAAAAAAATTAGCATAGCCATTCAACTAATTTTTTTTTTACTTTTTAAAAATGTAAAAAGGATATGAATGACTTGAAGCAAAATATGTTAATGAGGAAAAATCAAAAAGAAAAAAAAACATCAAGTTAAGTCACTACCTTGTTAACTCGTTTACATCGGAGAATCTGAGACTGTAGCCGAAAAAAGGAGTGGCCGAAAATAGGAAGGGGACTATTGGAGCTTGAGAGAGATGGAGTCCATAAACATCATCATTCACGTGCTTAGTAATTTACTGATTATGTAAATCAATGTCACACACAAGTTTTTAACCAAGAATCGCTATTAAAAGGTTGGAATAAATGAATGATAAAGAAAGGAAAAAAATTACAAAGATAAAGTGGGAAGGAATGGATGATAAAGAAACAAAAAAAAGTAAGATTGATGGAAGCAGGTGTATAGTTAGTCAAAGAAGAGGAAGGCTGGGTTGGTAGTGTAACACGAGGTCACTGTTCTTGCATACGTGTCTATCATTCGAGGCTATATAGTAAAAACAATGGTTTGGTTTATATGGTATAGGTAGATAGATACTCCTTCCATCCCAAAATTATTGTCATCCGACAAAAAACACACAGTTTAATAAAAGTACATTTATTACTGCTTTCTCTCTCTTACTTTTTGACAGAATGACAGTTTTACCCTTAGCTAATTAATTAAAGTCTTTTTTAAAGTTTGTAATAATAATTTAAAAAAAAAAGGCAATATAGTAAACTTGATCAAACTTCTCTATCTATTTTTAGTAGTGGACAATTAAATTGGAACGTCCCAAAAAAAAAACGTGGACAATAAAAATGAGACGGAAAGAGTAGATAAGACTTGTGGGCTTTTAACTATTATTTTAAGACTTGTGGGGCCCACAAAATTAGGGCAACACCCCTCTTTAAAACCCAAAAAAAAACATATGCCATTCACTTTCTCTGTCCCGAAAATCCCCGATTTCTATCGTCTCAAAATTAGGGTTTCAAATTCACACCCATTGACGTCATCAAAGAATTATGCATAACAAGTAGGGGGATATGTGCTTTGTCGTCAAAGAATTATAAAAATCTGGGTGCAGAACACGTGTATGCAGATATATATTTTTTTAACAAAAACACTTAAACGTAAATATTCAGTTACATGTTGATAGAATGCTATTAAATGCCATAATCTATGAAATTGCAGACAACAACCCTAGGAATCTTCAGGAAATATTAAATAGACATACATTTGTAGCAAGCAGAGAATTTGATGCTCGAAAAAGAAAATGGAAATTTTGGGAGTTGAAGCCTTGTTAAGCTGCTTTTGCATTATAACATCTTCACCAGACATGTGCTTCAAAAAGAAAGAAGTTTACCTTTAGTCTGTAAATTCTGTATCCCTTGAAATTTACATGAAGTTTTTTTTTAATTATCTAAAGTCATATAATAATATAAGGAATGCCCCTTTACCGGCTTTAGTATAGCATAGCGTGGACAGAATCCAATCAAATATGTGTGTGTACGTAAGTTTCATTGTCTAGAAGATCATTCCATATATTACAACATTTAACGATGTGATAATCAAGATATAAATTATTTAAGCCAATATATTGGTTAAGCTATACTTGGAAATATGTACTGCAGAGTGGCGATCATCAAATTCTGTTTCTCAAATTAGCTTTGATCTTATGATATTATGTTTTTTTGAACCAAGTAGTAAACTGTAACCTACAAGTTTTATACTATATGTAAAGTGAAAATAGATTTTTTTTATAAACTTAAAGACTTAAAAAATGATTTCGATTTTGATACACGAAAGTCAATACTTTGACTCAAAAATTCAAACGGCTTTAATTTCGATAAGATCAACCCACTATTTTCAATTCCTTTATTTATGCATTTAAAAACAATATGATCATCTCAAACATTAAATCAAACTCCCACCATTTTCACTAAAAACAGAGTTTGACTTTTTTAAAGAAGTCCAACTTTTGCATAAACTTTTCTTCGATATAGCCTGTCTGTAACAAACATAGACACACCCCATCAGATTACTGGTAAACATTAAGGCAGTTTCATGTGGTACTACACCGAAAGAAGTATTGTCCTTTTCTTTAACAACAAATAAATATATTTATTAAAACCAACTAGGAGATACCAAAACGTAAAAAAATGGAAACAGAACCTGAAAAATTAACAGCTAAGTACCGAGAAAACAAGGAAATGGCTAACTAAACGACACCTAAGAGGCTAAGATATGGTGCATACACAGATATGAGGGTGTGCACATTTACATATATGGAAATCACAACATCATGATAGCTAGGTAAGCAAAGCTCGACAACCACATCCATGCCTTTGAGACCAAACTGATTTGAACATTCCACAGTAATGTCATTTTATTTGATAAGTTCACGTTCATCTCGTGTTGCCAGCTTCAAACTATCTCCAATCATGGATTTTCTCAAATCATTCTATGATGATGACGTCTTATTCCTGGAACATTTTAAGTAGCTTCTATCAATACCAGTAAACACTATAATGTTTCTGTTATTGGCTTGGATAAAAAAAACTCAGTGAATTTGATGAAAGTCAATAGTTTGACTCAAAAGTCAAATATGTTTGTGGTTCACCATTTTTGTCCCAATGCAAAAGATTTTTATGTAAAACAGAGCTTGTATATGATATTTAATCACTTAAAAAAGCTTTACTGAATATGATTATAACATGATTATCTCCAATCATTTTCATCATGAACACGGTTTACTTTCTGAAGAAGTCAACTCTGTAATCTGAACTCCATGAGTTAACTTACCTAACTTTTAAAATTAAAACTGCTTATAGAAAGTAGTTAACTTTACTCAGTCACTAATGAAGTTAATAAATATACCTTGATTTAACTGTATACAGCTTGTATTAGCGATCGAATTGAATCATCAGGCGGTCTCCTTGTACTTTGATTTTTAGGCCTGCATGATGGCAAAGATTGAATGCGCCAGGCAAAACCTTTTAGTCTGGAGAAAAAACATCTATTCCAGTATGGTATAAGATAGAATATGTTTTTCGGCACAGTTCCAAATTCCAAGAAAATCTGATGGAAGTCAATAGAATAAACATCTATTTCACTATGTGTTGGTGATTTTAGTGTCATTGACGGCCATTTAGGTAATGATAATTTACTAGAGACTAATGAGATTTCATACTTAACTTGGATACGAGTTAGGGAAGTGTGGAGTACACACTCGTTGAGTTA
>BQNB010177896.1:0-12924 GCA_026074375.1 Tanacetum coccineum
GGTAGTAGTAAGGTGTTAAAGGATGTTTGGGTTAAGCGTAATGTGACCCGTAAACTTGCATATGAAATGGTTTATGTTGGCGATCTTTATATCCGAGGTTGGATTGTTAAAATTACATATTTATGGGTGTTTTAGAATCTGTTACAGAAGGTTGGGTTTTGGTATTTTGAGTTTCTATCGAAACCATCAGGTTCTGCAATGGTTCTGTGTCTGAACTCCAATACGGCGTATTACTCGGCGTATTGAGTCTTAAAAGTTAAATACGGTCTTTTGATACGATGTATTGAAGTCTATGTTCAATATGGCGTATTCAATTAATGAATACGGCGTATTGAATCTTTAAAGTTTAATACGGGTGAATAATACAGTCTATTGTAGTCTGAGTCCGATACGGCGTATTCGATTTATGAATATGGCGTATCAATCTTTGGACCTATACGGAGTATGAATATGAATGAATACGGAGTATTAAAGTATTGGTCCAATACGGCGTATTCAAACAAAGAATACGTCGTATTGACACCAGTTCACGGAACGTTTATAACTTTTTCGTGAGTCAAGTTCCGATGTTTGGGTTATTATAATATGTTCTTATAAATGTAATTGAGCTTGTGTATGATGTTTGTTTTAATATGTGTTTCTAATTTCATATAGTTTTTATGTTAAGTCCAAGTACGAGATATTTCTGAAAAAATTTTCTAGAGTCTTTTAAGGGGCGTTTCAACTTGGTATCAGAGCCTTGGTCTAAGAGATTTAGGATGTCACGTTAGGATTTCCTAGACTTAGACCTTTTGGTGCATTAGTGATCTAATGAGAAATATGTATGTAGGACTTGCGATTTTCGGGAATACATGTGTGGAGTATTTTTATAACTACGCTTGGCCACCGTAGTGATAAAAGTATAATACATATGTATTGTTGAAATCGTGGGGACTATATACCTAGGGTAAATATAGGATGAGATAGATGTAAATTTTGAAATGCAAATGATATGTAATAATAATTTGAATCTTTATTTTCAGTAAGAAGAAAAGATGGTTGATGAGCATCATATGGAGGTCCAAAAAGCTTCCACCTCCAAAGGAGTTGAGTCTCCAATATATGATGCCACTCATGACGAATATGAAATGAGTCTTCCTCTGGTTCTGAGGGCCTCAATTATGGAGGTTTCTCGGAAGAGCAGACGAAATCTTTTAGGTTAATGATAAATAGGCAAGTAGGAAAGACGATCAAGAATGTGATGCCGTATTTTATTAGCCAAACAACTGACAATCTTAAAGACATAATCAAAAGGGAGCTAGAAGAGTTTAAGAAGGTTGGAATTGTGAATGACTATAAGAATGAAATGACAACTTATCATGATTTCACGGCATGTGATGTGCCAAAGTTTGATGGGGCACTTGATCCAATTGCTAGTACTAGATGGCTTGCCGCCGTCGAAGGTGCATTTCGCACTAGCAATTGCAAGGAGAAGAATAAAGTAAATTTTGCTTCAAATTTCCTTCGTGATAGTGCCAAGATGTGGTGGGAAGGAAAGGTTTGTGAGAAGGGTGAAGAGTGGATAGGAGCATGTACGTGGAAGGAGTTTAAAGAGTTGTTCAATGCCGAATTTACCCCCGCCGTAGAAATTGATCGAATTCAAGAAGAGTTCCAAACTCTTATGCAAACTAATGAGACGGTGAATGAAATGTGGAAGAAGTTTAATGATTTGATTCGTTATTATCCCGAGTATCATGGGAATGAGAAACTCAAGGTTGAAAGATTTCAAAGAATGTTGCGAGATGGTATTCGAGAAGTGATTTCCCTATTCAAATGCACTACTTTCAATGATCTTCTAAGTAGAGCTCGGGTGAGAGAGGCTGATTTATTAAGGAAGAAGAATAAAGAGGTAAAGGAGGTCAAGAGAAAGATTGAGTTTAGAGATCGAGATGCCAAAAAGCATAAGCATGATCAAGGAAGAAAGAGTGGAGGAACTCAAAACAAGACGCCATGCAAGAAGTGTCATAAAACTCATCTTGGAGTATGTCGAGCAAATATGCCGGGTTGCTATAAATGTGGTGCTTTGAACCACATGAGCAAGGATTGTAAAAAGCCGATGATCTTGTGTTACAATTGTAACCAATTAGGACACAAGGCAAATGGATGTCCAACGGCTCGAGTGTACATGATGGCCACCAAAGAAGACAAAGTAATGCATGATGTCGTAACAGGTACAATCCTTGTTAATTCTATACCCGCTCGTGTGTTATACGACTCGGGTGTAAGTGTCTCCTTTGTATCTTATGAATTTAGTAAAAATTTATCCACTCCACCAAACAAACTTCCACTCCCTTTAGAAGTAGAATTACCCGATAGTAAAGTCGTAATTGTTTCCAAAGTGTATCGTGATGTGGAGATAGAAATTGATGATAGCTATTTTAAAATCGACCTTATCCCTATTATGTTAGGATTATTTGATATCGTAATCGGCATGGATTGGCTCGACAAATATGATGCCAATATTTTATGTAGTCAAAAGCTAGTTCGGGTTGTTATATATATATGTAATTATTAGTTTTTTTTTTTTAAAATAGTGAAGGGTGATCTTAAATTATGTTCCGTGATGAAGACTAGGAAAGCGTTCGCGCTGTCACGTGGTTGCTATGCTTTTTAGCCATCACATGTGATAGAAACTAAGGGTTCGAGAAGAAATGGGTGGAGGATTGTACCGATTCAAAAATTGTGAATGAATTCCTTGATGCGCGCTTTCCTGAAGATTTGTCGGGTATTCCTCCCGAAAGGCAAGTCGAGTTTTGAATTGATCTTGTTCTTGGTGCAACCTCTATTGCCAAAACTCCATACCGTCTTGCTCCGTCTGAAATGAAGGAGTTAATGAGTCAACTCCAAGAATTACTTGACAATCGTTTTATTCGCGCTAGTAGCTCGTCATGGGGTGCACTGATCTTATTCGTTAAAAAGAAAGATGTCACTATGCGAATGTGCATAGATTATCAGGAGTTTAAATAATTGTCACGGTGAATTGTATATACTTCTACAAGATTTAATGACCTTCTTTGATCTACTCCAAGGTGCAAGGTGGTTTTCGAAGATCGACCTCCGATCGAGTTATCATCAATTAAAAGTCCGAGAAGAAGATATTCCTAAAACGGCTTTTAGGACACGTTATGGGCATTATGAATTTGTGGTTATGCCTTTTGGCCTTACAAATGCACCAAAAATTTTCATGGATCTCATGAACCGTGTGTGTAGGCCAATGTTAGACAAGTCCGTTATCGTATTCATCGACGGACACTTTTCTGTTTACTATAAAAGCAGTTAAGAACATGAAGCTCACTTACGAGAAGTCTTGGAAACTTTACGAAAAGAAAGATTGTATGCCAAATTCTCAAAATGTGAATTTTGGCTACAAGAAATTCAATTTCTCGGTCATGTTATAAATTCTGAAGGTATTAAGGTAGATCCGGCTAAAATTGAAGCGGTGATGAATTGGCAAACTCCTAAAGATGTAGGTGAAATTCGAAGCTTTCTAGGTCTCGCGGGCTATTACCAAAGATTTATTCAAGATTTTTCCAAGATTGCATCTTCGTTAACCAAGCTTACCAAAAAGAATACTCCTTTTGTATGGGGTGAAGAACAAGAAGAAGCTTTCGTTACCTTACGTAGGAAGCTTTGTGAAACTCCGATACTTGTTTTACCGGAAGGAACCGAGGATATGGTTGTCTATAGTGATGCATCTTATTCCAGTCTTGGATGTGTTCTTATGCAACGAGGCAAGGTTATCGCTTACGCTTCAAGACAGTTGAAAAAGCATGAAGAAAATTATCCCACTCACGATCTGGAATTCGCGGCTGTGGTTTTTGCTTTGAAAATTTAGAGACATTACCTCTACGGTGTGAAATTTGTAATTTACACCGATCATAGAAGTCTTCAATATTTCTTAGAAAAGAAAGATCCTAATATGAGGCAACGAAGGTGGTTAGATTTACTCAAGGATTATGATTGTGAAATACGTTACCACCCGGGTAAAGCAAATGTGGTGGCGGATGCCTTAAGTCGAAAAGAAAGAGAGGAAGTTACACGAATTCATTCATTACGAATGATTGTTACCTCTGACCTTTTCGATCGAATCAAAGCGGCTCAAGAAGAAGCATTGAAAGAAGAAAACTGGAAGAGTGAGCGAATTGCATCTTATATTCCCTACTTTGAGAACGATAGTCGGGGAATTAAGACTCGATAAGGAAGAATTTACATCCCGTTCCGAAGCAACATCAAAGAGCTATTACTAGAAGAAGCGCACAAGTCTAAGTATTCCATTCATCCGGGGGCTACAAAAATGTACCTCGACTTGAAGAGAAATTATTGGTGGCCGAGTATGAAAAGGGATTGTGTTAAGTGTGTAGAAAAGTGTTTGACATGTTTGAAAGTTAAGGCCGAACATTAAAAGCCATATGGGAAAATTCAACCTTTAGAAATTCTGGTTTGGAAATGGGAAAAGATTACTATGGACTTTGTAACAAAGATGCCAAAGACAACAAAGAAGCATGACGCGATTTGGGTCATTGTAGATCGATTAACGAAAAGTGCCCATTTTATTCCTATTCGAGAAAACATGCCATTTCATAAGTTAGCAAAAATCTACGTCAACGAGATCGTTGCCCGTCATGGAGTACCCGTTTATATTGTTTCGGATAGAGATGGACGATTTACTTCTAATTTTTGGCGAGATTTCTAAGAAGAGTTAGGTACGAGGTTGCATATGAGTACGGCATTTCATCCTCAAACAGACGGCCAAATTGAACGAACGATTCAAACCTTGGAAGACATGCTTCGAGCTTGTACGATTGATTTTGGAGGAAATTGGGATGACCATTTATCTTTGGTGGAATTTGCTTATAATAATAGCTACCACACAAGTATTAAGATGCCACCTTATGAAATGCTTTATGGAAGGAGGTGTAGAACGCCGGTATGTTAGGATGAGGTAGGAATTAGAGAGTTAGCAAGCACATATGTAGTCTTAGCTACAACCGAAAAGATAGAAACCATTCGTGAGAGATTAAAGGAGGCACAAGACCGGTGGAAAAGCTATGCCAATAAAAGGAGAATGCTGATCAAATTTAATGTTAGGGACTTTGTCATGCTAAAAGTCTCACCATGGAAGGGTGTAATGAGATTCAAAAACGAGGGGAAACTTGGTCCAAGATTTATAGGGCCATTTAAGATATTAAAGAAAGTCGGGGAGGTAGCTTATACCTTAAAATTACCCGAGGAAATGAGAGGTATTCACAATACCTTTCATGTGTCTTATTTAAGGAAGTGTCTTGCGGATGAGTCAAGCGTGATTACTTTGGATGATGTAGAAGTTAATTCGGAATTAACCTTTCAAGAAGAACCGGTGGCAATCTTAGGAAGGAAATTAAGACAACATCGCAACAAAGAAATTCCATTGGTTAAGGTTGAATGGAAGCATCGAAAGGGTACAAGCCTTAGGTGGGAACCGGAAGACAAGATGAGGATTAGGTATCCTCATTTATTTCAAGAATAGATTTCGAGGATGAAATCTTGTTTAAGGGAGGGTGAATTGTAACGGTCGTTACCCGATGAGGTATTATTTTATAATATAAATAATAGTATTTAATTGTTTAGAATGTAATTTATAAGAAAATGGTAAAGTTATAAGTTAGAAATAAGTAAGTGTAAAGTTATTAAAGATAGGTGCCAAAAATAGGGAAGGATATGACTTAAAGGGTTAGTTTTGCCAAATAGGCAAACTTAATAAAATAAATATCAAATTATAGAAAATACATATACATTCTAGAGAAATCAGTAAGTGTGTATGTGTGAGTTTTACTGTGTCGACATCAAGAAGAAGAAAAGGAGGGAAAAAACTTAGGGTTTTTATTAATTGAAGATATTGAGCAAGTAAGAAGGATAATCAAGTTAGTAGGATTCTCTAATTGCATTCCCCTCACCAAGTAAGTAATTATCTAATTTGAAAATTAGGGTTTATGTTATGAAATTTAGGTATAATGGTTAAATGTTATTAATTGATGATCCTAAACACTAATTAGCTGTTATTAGGGTTAATTTCCCCATATGAAGCAAAGTAGGATCAAGCCTTGAATTCAAGTAGGAGTTAGTGGCATAATTAAGGTAAGTATATTGACTAAACATGTTAATGTGATCATAGTGTGAATTTTATCATGTTATGATTATTTTTGTTCAAGAAAATTGTGAATGTATGTAGCTTGGTTCCAATGCTAATAATGTAATGTTAGCATAATTCTTTTATGCTTGTTAAAGGTATGTGATTATGTGAATGTATTCCTTGAATGAATGCAACTAGCTAACCACCAGTTGTATTTTGGTTGAAGATGTTTACGTCTTATACTTACTAAGCATTTCGCTTATATGTGAGTTTCCTAATGTTTTGTAGGTTCGAGTGGTGTAGACAAAGGTAAGGAGAAGAACTTGTTACGGCATAGAAGTTGGATTATAGTAGCCTCGGTAAGTAGAAGACTCTTCTTTTGGATCAAGGAACCATCAAAGTTGAAGCCCAAAAGTGTCGTTCTTTTGTTTTGGTATATAATTGTTATCTTTGGGTCTTTTATATTTGAAGTTAAACTCTTGCTTAATTATGTCTTTTGGTTAGAATTGAATTGGGTCATATGTAAATGTTATGATGGGTATGAATGGGTAGTAGTAAGGTGTTAAAGGATGTTTGGGTTAAGCGTAATGTGACCCGTGAACTTGCATATGAAATGGTTTATGTTGGAGATCTTTATAGCCGAGGTTGGATTGTTAAAATTACATGTTTATGGGTATTTTAGAATCTGTTACAGAAGGTTGGGTTTTGGTATTTTGAGTTTCTGCAGAAACCATCAGGTTCTGCAATGGTTCTGTGTCTGAACTCCAATACGGCGTATTGAGTCTTAAAAGTTAAATACGGTATTTTGATATGATGTATCGAAGTCTATGTTCAATATGGCGTATTCAATTAATGAATACGGCGTATTGAATCTTTAAAGTTTAATACGGGTGAATAATACGGTCTATTGTAGTCTGAGTCCGATACGGCGTATTCAATTTATGAATATGGCGTATCCATCTTTAGACCTATACGGAGTATCAGTATGAATGAATACGGAGTATTAAAGTATTGGTCCAATATGGCGTCTTCAAACAATGAATACGGCGTATTGACACCAGTTCACAGAACGTTTATAACTTTTTCGTAAGTCAAGTTTCGATGTTTGGGTTATTATAATATGTTCTTATAAATGTAATTGAGCTTGTGTATGATGTTTGTTTTAATATGTGTTTCCGATTTCATATAGTTTGTTTGTTAAGTCCAAGTACGAGATACTTTCGAAAAAAATTTCTAGAGTCTTTTAAGGGGCGTTTCAATAATTAGCCTCCAAAAATTAGCGGTTACATGACCAAATTAAATTTAGTCATTTAATGTATTCAAACATGCTAGTTGTTATAAACATTAATAGCAGAATCTTTTTAAGTTTTTCACTTTCGTGGCTTGTACATTTAGTTTCCAAACCTTGTACGTTTTTCAACTTTCAACTTTTTAAGAGGATCCCAAATCTCCTTTATAAGGAGTATAGATTATTCTTTGTCAACTCTAGACAGTTAACTCCATTAGCAGTTTAATATTGTCAATTTCGTCTATTAGTACTTTTCTATGTCAGGTTTAGACAGTTGACCAATAGAAATATGCTATAAAGATAAAGACAAGTACATAATCGCCATAAAACTATTAACCAGAAATATGCTATAAAGATAAAGACATGTACATAATCGCCATAAAACTATTAACCAGAAATATGCTATAAAGATAAAGACAAGTACATAATCGCCATAAAACTATTAACCAGTTTTTCATACCTGTTAGTGCCGCAACATATCGGCTTTTTTAGAATGGCAAGTTAGTAGTTAATGATTCGAGCCCATAGTGACATTCAATTGGGCAGTATGCAAGACTCAAACATTCGCTTTAGGGCATAAACCCCACTTTTTTTCGCTCCAGAAGAAAAACATCACGGAGAGGCTCGAACCCGAGACCTCATGCATATGGTGACAACCTCCTGACCAACTCTGCTAGGCAGATGTCGTGACCCCAAAAAGTTGATTTGCTAGTTTGGACCGAATAGAGCGAGATAACAACAAAAACAACCAGATGGGACAAAACCACAACAGCTAACGCTCAACTAGACTGGGCAAACAAATCCAAAGGACGATAGATCCAAACATTCTAGTTGGCGGTATTTGTAGAGTAGCGAGTTGACATCCATGCTTTTGAGACACGTTGAATAAGCGGGAAGATATCTGTATCAATCTCATTTGCAACCGAATCCAAAGAGGAATTCACCACCTTGTTCCTCCAATTCAAAATAGACCAAAGCGCGCATTGAAAGATCATTTGAATGACTTTTTTTGTTTTAGAACAACCATAGTTACCAATCTTACCCATAGCAAAATCGTGAGAAAAGAAAGACGGGAACGAAATGGGAGGGTCTAAACTCCACTAACTCCAAATTTCCTCCAATTAGGCAACACCAGATTCAACTATAATATTACGGTACAATTACATTAAATAAAAAATATATAGAAAACCATAACTGCTAAACAACCTAAACAAACAGGTCGGGCCTATAGGCCTTATTAGCTACCCCCCCTTCTTAAACTTATAATGCCACACCGGTGAACACTAAGAGTGTTTAACATAAAATAAGCAACAACTGAAAAACAAACACAGAGAGTGCATGCTCGGTGCTAGACGAAGTCTCAATATGATGCAATCCAAACTTTTACAAGGCAAAATCACGTCTGAGACAAACGGACCATGTCGGTGCAAACCAAAACCGATTGTAAAATCAGAGCAACACAAATACGGAGATGAAAGAGAGTAGATTTAGGCAGACAGACAAATTCGGGCAAGTAGATCCGAACAGAGGTAGACGAAGAGTAGATTCAGGCAGACAGATAGATAGAGACAGAGTAGATTCAGTCATTCAGACATAACAAATTTAGATGCAAGAACAGGCAGTATCCGATGCAGAACCAGGCAATATCAGATGAAACCAAGTGTGTTGGGCCAATTCAGAGCCCAATGATCGGTGCCTAGATATAAACAGAAATTAGGCTAAGTATTGAAAGACCCGCTGATAGACATCATCGAGTATTGAAGGACTCGCTGAGTGCAAAGCCTCAGCGAGCAACCTCAGACGTATTCAAGTCAAAGACATCGTCAAGGAAGTCGAAGATCACTTGAAGACATACTCGTCAGCTGGGATGGATATCAGCTGGTATGTAGAAGGAATACGATGTGCTTCTAAGGAGAGTCAGAGGTGGCAATACTCTGACTATCCTGTTACCCTTTGAAGAAGAACAAGATGAACTTAAGCTTTTCTCTAAGCTAGGTTTAGGTGGGAAACTCAATAAAGCTTTAAGGCGGGACAAAAGGTTATTTGAGTTAAAGCCTGTACCAAGTACGAAGTTGGTAAAAGTAGTGAACAGTTGGCAGAACTGTTCACTAAAGTATGGGCGGGTAGTTTCCAAGAATGGACGTGAATTAAATGCCTCGTACGTCCTCCACTAGATTCTTGACACGTTGCAACTACCCCCACTAAGGACACAACCTCGTATTAGAATAAATAGAGAATGTTGTAAGGAGTAAATGTCATCGCTTTTATTGTTGTATTTATTATAGGCATTTACTCCTTTGTCAAACTTACAAGATAGTCCTCTGATCCTATCAGCTGATCTATATAAGTTCGCTTGTAAACTTGCTACATCATCAAGTTTACATGTTCAAAGGGTGATCTTACATTGTCATTCAACTTGTGCGATCCATAGCACATTGTAATACTTTGATTCTTATCAATAAAGCATTACACAATTGAAAAGTTATTACTTGTGTTATTTACATTAGATAAGTGTTATATTCCATATAAACGTGTAAATTGGGACTTTCAATTGGTATCGGAGCAGTGTTGATTTATAAACTCTTTAAGAAACTGTTCTTTGTTTTAAATAAATTAAGATCTAATCATGTCTGGAACCGTTCCATCTATCCCACCACCATTTGAAATGACTTTTGGCAATACGGGTAGCCCTAATCCTAATAGGGTTGACACGATGCCTACTAATGAGACCATCAACACCATGACTACACCCAATGTAGCTCAAAATACTATTGATGAGAATCTCCCTCAACTTCTAGATTCTAGAGGAGGGTCTCATGTTACAAATGTTTGTTAGGAATAATGTTCTCTTAACTTAGTACCGTTAGAACAAATAGTTAGTACCGACAGTTATACTTAGTACCGACAGTACAAAGTGTTAGTACTGCTGGTTAGTTAGTACCGTTAGTAGAAAGCTAGTTAGTACCGATGACAAGATATTTAGAAGATATTTAAAAGATATTTTTGAGATATTTGTCAGAAAAATATGTAAGCCTTTTAGGGTTATCCTTATCATATAAAAGGAACCCTAGGCATAGCTAGACATACGAGTTCAATACAAGATCATACAGAACATACAAAATAGTTAGCAATCTGTGACCTTCAAGAACACTTTAATAAAGTTGTTATTCAGATTGATTCATTGTTTTTCTTAGTACTTGTGTTAAGATTCCGCATTAACATATAGTATTCATAATCATTGTTTCTACATAGTCAGTTGTATTTATACTTCTTGACTATCATCCTTTATTGGTTGCAAAGATCCATTCAGCAAACAAAGGAACCACAATTGGTATCAGAGCCTGTTAAGAAACTCTGAATAAGAAGAACAGTTAAAACCAGTTATTCATCTTCAAATAACAGATCTAAACATGTCTGGAACACATGATGAAATTCCACCACCACCACCACCTCCACAAGAAACACAACAAAAACCAACACAACAAACTCCTCAAACAGTCTCAACCATCAAACTACCAATTCTCAAAAAGGGAGAATATGACATATGGGCTATGAAGATAGAACACTATCTGGCCCATACAGACTATCCAATTTGGGAGGTTATCCAAAATGGGAATGGTCCTGTATCAGTCACATTGGATACCACAGGACAGATTAAAATTTTGCCTCCTAAAACTGCAGAAGAAATGGTGCTGAGAGAAAGAGAAAGAAAAGCTAGGACCACCTTGCTAATGGCCATACCAGAAGATCATCTAGCTAAATTCCACAAAATGACTGATGCAAAAGATATGTGGATTGCCATAAAATCCAGATTTGGTGGAAATGATGAATCCAAAAAGATGCAGAAGTACATCTTGAAGCAACAATTTGAGGGATTCACAGTATCCAACTCAGATGGCATTCACAAAGGCTATGAGAGATTCCAAAGTCTTCTCAGTCAGCTAGAGATTCATGGAGCAGGTGTATCTACTGAAGATGCAAATCAAAAAATTTTAAGATCTCTACCTTCTGCTTGGTTACAAGTTTCCTTGATCATGAGGAACAAACCAGGAATGGACAGTCTTAGTTTTGATGACTTGTACAACAATCTAAGAGTCTTTGAAAATGATGTGAAAGGCTCTACTGCATCATCATCCAACTTGCAAAATATAGCATTCGTCTCTGAAAACACCAACAGTACTAATGAAGTTAGTACTGCTTATGGTGTGTCCCACTCTTCTGGTCATTGTTTAAAGCATGAACAACCATCAACATCATCATATTCCTTGCTTGCAAGTCAATCTAGTTGTCCTCAACTGGATCATGAGGACTTAGATCAGGTTGATGAATATGATCTCGAAGAAATGGACTTGAAATGGCAAGTGGCAATGATCTCCATGAGAATAAACAAGTTCCAAAAGAAGACTGGTAGAAAACTACAGTTTGATGCAAAAGAACCTGTTGGTTTTGATAAAACAAAAGTGGAATGCTTCAAATGCCACAAAACAGGGCATTTTGCAAGAGAGTGTAGAACGAAGGAAGAGAATAGAAGGAGAGATGGATGGAATACTGGGAATAGAGAAGGGAGAAGAACTAGCAATAGAGATGAAAGCATAACTGGAAAGAAAGAAGAATCTAGAGCATTAGTGACAGTTGATGGAGAATGTGTTGACTGGACAACTCATTCAGAAGATAATGATAACTATGCTTTCATGGCTAACAACAGCACAGGATCAGACACTCAGGTACTTTCTTGTTCAAATGAGTGCAAAGAATCTTATGCTAACATTAAAAGACTGTATGATATTCAAAAAGAGCAACTTAGTGATGCTAGTGTTGAAATAAAAGCTTATACTCAGGGTCTTAAGAAAGTTGAAGCACAGCTAGTTGTCCATGTAGGAACCCGATTTAATACTTCACTTCATAACACGAAACACAAATCAAGAAAAGAGAAGGAGAGAGAGAGACGAAATGAGAGAGAGTTGAGCGAGAAAAAAAAGATAGAAAAGAAAATAGATTTTTAGAAATGAAAAACTAGATATTTTCATATGAAAATATTTATATATATATATTTAGATATTTTAGAAAATATCTAAATATATATATATACCCCTACACATTTAATGTGACGCGCGGGATATATAACTAGGACCCGGGCTCGGGTTTTGCCTGGGATTAAACCCAAAACATATACAATATTAGATTATCTATCGAGCCCGATTCCCGATAATATTTAATTACCACATTAACTAATTAAAGACCGAAGCTCCATCGTAGAGTGACCGAGCTTCCTTGTTTGACTCAATAAATTGAGGCTAACAATCTCCCCCGAAGTGAGTTCATTGATGACACTTCTTCATGAGATCAGTGAGATTGCTTTTGTCTTTTATGCTCGAGTGTTCTTGGTCTTTGTCTTCGTTATATGTTGTAAACTTGTTCCTTCATGCTTTGCGATCTTGACTTTGAGCCTTTGTCATTGTCTTTATCGTCTTTGCCATCTTGCGATCTT
>BQNB010177899.1:2111-12923 GCA_026074375.1 Tanacetum coccineum
GAAGCAATATAGAGAATGGGAGAGAAAGATTGTGAAAATTTTCTAAGTGATATTGTATGTAAGTGTTACATCTCTTAAGTATAGAGGTAAGTATGGTGCAAGGCATGGTCTAGGAGTCAAAGCATGGTCCAAGGGATGGTATTTGGTCTTAGGTATGGCCCTAGTATGGTCTTGGTCAAGGTATGGTAAGTATGGTGTGCCATTAATGAAGTATGGTGTGAAATTTGACCAAGTTGCAAGTATAATGCCATTTTTCATGTATATATTTGTATATGATGTATGATTTTCGGCAAAACAAAGATATACATGATATATTTATGTAATTTTTATGTATTGGGTATAAATGTGGGTATTTGTTGAAGCGTAGAAAAGTTTTTGTGGTTCCGGGAGTGCCTAAACGTAATTTATCGCGAAACGTATACACTTTACGTATTCGATAAAAATAAAATGAACAAAGTTAATAATTATCCTCAAAATAATTATATAACCCTTGCTTGATGTAAACATTTAATTGTTTGATGCACGTTTACATTGAACTCTAATTTTTAGCTTACGCGATTTAAACTTAATTCATGAAATCACAAGTAAACGCGTACAATACTAAAATTAAATAGTACGTTTATCGACGTCGTCAATGACTTGAAAACACAGGGTGTTATAAATAGGCTCACGTATTTCTAACGTATAACTTGCGGAATCGACTACCAAATTCCAACACTTGAATCTTTTCTCGAATCTCGATAGCTTTCTACCCTTAGTTCTTCACTCTCTCTGCCCAACATAAGTCTTCTGATTGCACCATCAATCCAACATGGTAGTTATGAGTTTCATATATATCGCCACCACAATAACAATGAGAAAACGAATTGTACTCAATCAATCTAGGAGTTGTGTGAAGAACCACCATGTGCCGTTGCAACTTGACCTTCTCATGATTCTGTGTAGCATTGCCTGAGTTCTTCACCTTCTTTACCGACCAAAATTCATGTGATTGTGCAGTTAGTATATGCTATCTCTACAACAACTTCACCAATCTTCCACACGTAACTCAAATATCTATCACTCAAGTAACCAACAATTGATCTACTCATCTACACTAGACTGTTAGCATAACACAAGAACCCCTTCGGATATGCTTTTCAAACTCGGAAGTTGAGCTCCAACCACAATGGCCTAAAATCCTCCAAACCATCTTGTTATACTAGGTCTATTTGAACCCCCAAACAGAACCTGGTCGAACCACCCATAGGAATGGCCTGTTACTGCTTAGTAGACCCCACGCCATTTCAGTTGCCAGTTTTATCCATCGATGGTTTTTAAGCTTCCAAACGACCATAAAATGTGTAGAATTTTGTTTAGTGTTCGTACTTACAAACATTGACAAGATTATTACTTTTATACGTACCAAGTTTATAGAAAATAGTGAGAATATCAGCATTTAAAAATTTCAACACCAACCTTCCACACGTAACTCAAGTATCTATCATCCAAGTATCCAACAATTTATCTACAGTAGACGGTTAGCATAAAACTGAAATCCTTGAGAGTTGGGATATGCTTTCCAAACTCTAAAGTTTAGCTCCAACCACAATGGCTAAAAGTACTCTAAACCATCTGGTTATAAAATCGGTCCATTTGAACCCACAAACAGAACCTGGTCTAACCACGCATAGGAGAGGCTAGTTACTATTGACTAGACCCCATGCCATTTCAGTTGCCAGTTTTATGCCATCGATGGTTTCTAAGCTTCCAAACGACCACCAAAGAGCTTGTGTCCAATGGTACCCCATGCTGTGTGAGAAACTTTTCAATTAAATAGTCGTGAGTTAAATCCCGAAGAACATGTGATATAGTTTTTGGTATGAATATTGTGAGATAGTTAAAATTGTATTTAAAAAAAACACATCGAAACGACCATAAAAATGTGTAAAATTTTGTTTAGTGTTCGCAGTTGCAAACATGTAGAAGATTATTATGTTTATACGCACCTAATATATAGAAAATCATGACAAATTCCGCATTTAAAAATTAAAATTTTAGAAACTTTTTTTGAAAAAAATGTTGCCTAAGAGTAATATACAAATATTGACAACTTGGTTGACTTTTAACAGTCAACATTGACTTCCTCATTCATACGTTTTTCAACATAGGTTTGACTCTACAATTCTTACATTGTTTCAATCAGTGGCTACAGGAACATTGACAAAGAAGATTACAATGATATTTGGGATTCTGTTAAAGGGAGCAGTGGGAACTTCATAAGGGGATTCAGGTTGGTCAAGAATGGTATGATACAAAATTGTTAGCCTGCCATGGAAAACTAAGTGCTCACAATTAATTACTGTCCGTTTAGAAAAGTTTGTGTTTGGTCCGTCCACAAGGCGTTTCAAGAAATCTGTAGCATAGCCTGTTTACATCTTTGTAACTTCCATAAACATTACAGTATGTAATAGAATGTTTGTCTAGCCTTTAACTATTCTTGGTTGTGTAAATAATATGCAGCTAAATCAGAATCCATTTAAAATCGCGTAAACTTACAACTACGATAGTACTTACTGACAGATTTTTGGTCTGGATGCCTAAATAAACATTGACTAACCAAACCTTTGTGGGTACTGGGTAAAGTGGCAACATGGAAGTTGTGGAACCACAATTATAATGACAAAATGAAATCTACTAAATCCTTCAGGGAGTTATTTGAAGAACCACCATCGCAGAGTGCAAATTTAATCATGTCTTGGATCTCCATAGCCCTCTGCCTCATTTCTTCAGCTTCTTTACCCACCAAAACCTGTCTGATTGCGCTCTAAATCTCTGCACTCTTTACAGCAATTTCAACACCTATCTTCCACACATGACTCAGATACCTAACATTCAACTTTTGGTCTACATCGAACGGTTGGCACAACATCGGAACCCCTTCTGATATACTTTCCAAAGTTGAGTTCCAACCACAATGGCTCCAAAATCCTCCAACAACATTATGTGCTAATACTTCCTTTTGGGTTGCCCATTTTACGATCAGACCTCTGTCTTTCATCTGTGCCACTAAACCATCTGGCAGAAACTCAGTCCATTTGAACCCAGGCACGGAACCTGGTCGAACCACCCATAAGAATGGATGATTACTATTAACTAAACCCCATGCCATTTCAGTTGCCACTTTTTCATCCGTGTTTGCTACGCTTCTTATGCTCACATAAATTACTGTTTTGGGTGCTTGTTTATCTAGCCATGAGATACAACTCGTATCCTCTTCAAGAAAGCTAGTGGAAGAAGTTGGGATTATTTTGTGGAGCGGGCCAATAGTAAAATTTGGAACTTGGTAGTGATTGCGGATATGGGTCAGTGCCGATCGCTCTAAAAACTCAATGGTGTTCCAAACAATGGCAGAAGGTGTTTTGGGGATGATAATTGTAATCAATTGAAGTATTTATTCTATTGGATTACCAATAAAGGGTAAATATTTGTATCTGAATAGATCAAGTTCTGGAACTATATCCCGCAATAAAGAATTTACCGGACATTTTAAGAGTTGCTTGTTAGTACCTATTTTTATTAATGAGCTAATCGGCTCAGATAGTTCTTTGTTTTCATGCTTTTATTGTTTTGGTGCTCCGAGCTCTGCTAATTTTATAAGTAAACGGATCGTTCACCTTACGTGATTGGTTAAATAAGTCGTCTTACTGTTTTAGTAGTAATCATTTACCATGTGACCCATTTAACAAGTAAATTAAACTGAGTGCATGTAGAATAATAGAGCATCCAAACTGTAAACAAAGTACTAAAAGTAGAGAAACAGTAATGCAATTAACAAATTTAATTGATGAAATTACCTTGTATAGGAAATCGACCTTCTTGGTGAAGCTGGGGAATGATCATCATAGTAGGAAACAAAGCTGCACTACTACGACATAAGATGATCGAAGGTAAATCTAGCTCACGAGCAACATCCGCTGTAGAAAACATGAGGTTATCATGAATGATAACAATCGATTCCTTATCAGATATATCTTTTTGCGCGTTTATGATCTGAGTAAGATGCTCCATAAGATGAGGCTTGCAGTTATGTTAAAAATGATATCCAAAGAACAATCAATAGCCAAACGTAGCTCTTTATTAACAAGTAAAGAAGGATAGTCCCCAAACGGGTGCTATCCGAACATACATAAGAAAAGATAGTCCCCAAACGGATGCTATCTGGAAATACAATAATTAAACAACCTAACTATTAACTAAAATCACACGATTACATTATATGAATGGATGATGAAGAAGGGTTGTAATTTTGAGAGAAAACGGCTGTGTGATGTGTGTGTCTATCTTCAAACCCTAGAGATGAGAAGATATATAGCCGAGACAACTTTCCAGACTTAACACTTTTAGCCCCTGAGAAATGACAAGATAACCAAAAAAAGGCAATAACGGCTATAAAGAGAAAATAAGTTACCATAAGACCCCAAAGGTTTATAAACTTGTCAAAGATGATAGAAAAACTTTTCAACACCCTCCCTCAAGTTTATAAACCAAAAATGTTAAGAAGAGACAGTTTTGAGAATAATTTTCTATGCTGCATGGTTCCNNNNAAATGCTCAAATCTCAATAATCATTTCCTTGTCATTAAAAATGAACGAAATGAACTCAACCAATTCAATCATCAATCTAATCTCATTGAGATGATCACACTCAATAGATTGATTACCAATAACTCACATAAACGCACAAAACCACATAAAATCATATAAAATCATATAAACCAAATATTGCAACAGGCACATAAGTCAACACTAATGGTTTGACTAACCTGATCAAGCCATGGTTGTCACACCTATTATTCCATTGTGTTGGAATGGTGACCTGACAACCATGAAGTTCATCCATGCGGAAGTGGAATGCTCTTCGTCATCTATTTTCACTAGCAAGGATATCTGGCCCAGCGGCCAAATGGTTTCCCCACTGAATCCGGTTAGGTATGTGGTAACCGGAACCATCTGGCTTCTTATTTCAGGCCGGAGCCTGACGAAGCAGTGTTCGTATAGGATCTCTAAGGACACTCCTCCGTCCATGTATATTCGGTGCACGAAGTGCCCTCCTATCTCAGCCTCAATGATCATTGGTCCTTCCGTTCCGTCCTCGTCTCCCAGAGGTGGGAAAGATAATGTTGTCTCCAGAGAGAAACTCTGGGTAACCTTTTGCTTGGCTACTCTTTCCCATGGTTGGACCATCAGGATGGCTAATGGTCTTTCCTTTTCGGCCATTTCCCCCTTCTTGGGTGCCTTTGGCTTGTCGTTCTGTTTTAGTTCTTTGATGAATTATGACAATTTACCTGCCTTGATCATTTCATCTATCTGCTTTCTCAACTGCATGCATTCGTCCGTACTGTGACCCGTATCCGCATGGAATTCACAGTATTTGTTTGGATCCCTTTTTTCCGCAGGGGTTACCATTGGTGGTGGAGCCTTGAATTTTCCTTTTTCTAAAGCGAAAATTTCTTTCGGGGTCTTTGTAAGGAGTGAAAACCTGTCTGGCTTCCGGTCCGACCTGTGCTTGTTTTTTAAACCCTTTTTGAAACTCGGTTTGTTTCCCCCTTCTGGTTGCTTCCATGGCGTGGGTGCTTTCTTCCGGCCATGACTGAATGCGGCAACTTCGCCTTGTAGAAAAGACGTAGTTACTCTGTACATTTCGTCCATTGACCTTGGGATTTTTTCGTATAAACGCTTGATCAACTCAGGGTGGGTTATCCCATGCATGAATCCGGAGATCTTCATGCATTCTGGCGCTCCTTCCACGTCCAGGACTTCTTCTTTGTATCTCTCCATGAAATCCTCCATGGACTCTCCGTCCCTTTGCTTGATGTGATGTATCTCCACTGGATCCTTAATGTGTTTTGTTTGCTGGTGATAATTTTCCCTAAATGCTGCCCTCAGATCTTCATAGTTGTCAATGGATTCTTTTGGGAGTTTCTCGAACCAAACTATAGTATTCCCAGTTAGCGTCGAGTTGAACATGTGGCACCACGTTGGCATTGCCATCTCTTGGCTTGCAGCGGACTATAATAGCTTTATATGGGTTCTTCCGGTTCACCCACTTCCATCAAGTAGTTCTTGACATGCTAGCCATCCTTGTCTTGGGAAGTTAAATGTCGGATTTTTTTTCCGGGCGTCGAAAGGGTTTCTTTCTTCATACGTCCATGGCTGGAGAGATCATCTTCGTAGGTATATGGACTTTGCCTTTTTTATTTGGATTTCCAGTGACCCACCCTTCGATGTCTTCACTTCTTCTGAACATATCCACTGTTCTTCGGACGATGTTCCCTTATGATGATTCTTTCTTGCCGGTACCTCAGTTCCCTTTGCTTGGGAACTTTGGTGGTGACTATCAGAGCGTGTATACGCGCCTGGTTCTTTTCTTCCCAGCCTATTGAACACACCTCCCTCCTTCCGCGGCCGGAGCCTAGGTGAAGGAGGTCGGTTTTGTTTGAGTCTTCTGAAGACACTGGCGACTGGTGACGGGCTTCGGGAGTGCTTGCGCCCATGCCTCCTTCTCGGCTCTGTCCGGGCAGTTGGCGTTTTAGATTCGGAGTAATGGGACTCTTCATGGTTTCTTGGATTTCTCCCAGATTCATTGCCGTAAAGTAGGCGTGCCTTTACCGCTTTGAGCTTATCTTGCTGCTCCTTTTCTTTTTGCATTTTTTCAGCAATAAGCGCGACATAGAAAGCTTTGCGAGTCTGTATGTCGCACAATTCTCTTAGAGCTTCATTGGACGCAGGTTCCTCGAGATTTTGTGGACCACTTTTTCCCCTGGTGTTCCGCACAACGGATGTGGGAATTGTTGAGGTTTGTTGTTCATGAGTGCTCATGGTGAGTTTTTTAGAAAACGTGGTTGCGTTTCGTGTCCCATGGATGGCGCCACTTGGTAATACAAAATAAGTGTCGGGTATAGACCTGGGCTCAAATCCTGCGTTGGGTTGGGTTTCCAGATGATTTGAGCGTTGGGTTTTGTATTAGAGCAAGAGAAGTGATGATTTCCTGCACAATCAGATAAAGACCGTTAGCCTTACCATGGGGACGGACCCCACGGTTAGACTCCGGCGTGAATGTAAGTAAACATGTAGAGAGAGAAAGTATGAGAGTATAGAGTGAGAAAATCATCATGTTCATTGTGTATTAGGTCCTTATTTATAGGGGTCTAGTATTAGGGTTTCCTAGTATTTCGTAATGGCCAGAGTGGGTCCCTTGTCGGGCAAGGTCCGGCAGTAATCGTGTGAACGGACGCATGTGCTTTCCGTGGACGGATCCAACTTACATTCGGATCCGCGTCCGCTTTGTTGCGTTCAGACCGCGACCAATGCTGGATTGAGTTTAGCTACGGCCCATTATTGATAGGCCCTAAAAGCCCAAGTGATAATGTGACCCAAGCCCAGAAGCTTGGTATACCTATTATACGTCATCAGAGCTGATTATACCTATATATACTATATAGTTAATGATGGACTAAGCTCAAAAATAATTAAATTAAACCCAAAACAATATACACAGGTAAGCCCAAAAATAATTAAATTAAACCTAAAAATATAAATTAAAATTTATGCACAAAATTTAACAAATATCTAACAATTTCTTTACTAAAAATCGACGAAAAAGTCTTTGGATTAGGAACAAAACGAGCCTGGTTTAATATGGTTTTGACAGACGTGTGATTTTCATAATGTTTAAAACGAATTAATTATAAACTTTTGCCATGTAGTTAATCGTAGCGCAAACATAAAGGCCACTGCGAGAACCGCCGCGGATACAGCTTTTCTCGTTATATATGTCTCATATAGCTCAGTGAGTAAAACGACTCTGTTTCGTCTCGCCGATTTTAGGGGTGTTGATCGGTTCAGTTATCGGGTTATTCGGTTCGGTTAGTTCGGTTAAATATTTTTTATGGTCAACTCGAAAAACGAACCGAACCGGAAACCGAATTTGAATTCGGTTCGATTTTCGGGTTGACCCGAATTATTTATAAAAAAAGAAAAAATACATAAATATTTAGTAAAAAAAAATATTTCAAGCATAAAAAATGTTTTTTTATACTATGATAAAGTTTTATTGATCTTTTTATATATATAAATATTATACTATAATATTTTATTTATATATCATAGATATTATATTGCTCCGGGTTCCCGTTGAGAAGGGTTTTTATTTGAGAGGAAGATTTGAAGAATCTACGTTTGAGCAAAATTGATTCTTATTTTTGAGTTGATTCACAAGTAAACACTCATTTACAAGTGAATCAAGCTATAAATCACAATATTTGATTTCACAAATTTCATTGCTAAAATCGAGTTTTGGTAATGAGTCTTAAATTTGTATATAAGTTTCAGTATTTACTTATATTGCAAAAAACGAAGATATTTTTTTAACATTGATACAAATTTTTTCCACTTTTGAATTATAATCACATTACAAATGAGTTTTTACGTTTGTAAAACTTGATCAAAGTTTAATATCTATCATTTTTGAAAACCTTATTAATCTTCTCAAATAAAAAACTTCTCAATCGATTCCGGATTCTATATATATATATATATATATCTATAATATATATTACACACAACACAAAGAATCGTTTCGGTTCAGACTGCCAAACCCATATCCAACCCAAGTACCGAATTAGTAGTTCGGTTCGGTTCGGTTCGATTTTGGCAAATTCGGTTCGGTTGTTTTCGGTTTGGTTCGGTTTCAGTTTATTCGGTTTTTCTGCTCACCCCTAGCCGATTTCGTTTGGCCAAAAACAGCGCAGGCCCAAAAGAAATTTTTAATTTAATAATTTTTTTTACAAAACAACCCTTGAGTTTATACTAATTATGATTTTTGTATATAACAAACTTTATTTATCAAATATCTAACGAATATGTAGCCAATCGTTAAATAAAAATATGTCGATAAAAGGTCTCTGGATTATGAACAATACGAGCCCAATATTGATATTTGAGAAAACTACAATTTTGGTCCACTATCTTTACCGGGTATAACACTTTTGGTCCATTTTTTTAAAAATTTGCGGGTTTAAGCCAAAACCCGAGTATCCATTTCACATTTGAGCCAAATCTAACAATTTCGTTAAATCTGATTTGGCTCAAATGTGAAATGGATACTCGGGTTTTGGCTCAAATGTGAACCAAAATTGTTAGATTTTGCTCAAATGTGAAATGGATACTCGGGTTTTGGCTTAAACCCGCAAATTTTTAAAAAAATGGACCAAAAGTGTTATACCCGGTAAAGATAGTGGACCAAAATTGTAGTTTTCTCTTGATATTATTTAGACGTGCGTACGATTTTATAAAAAAGTGAACGTTTAGAATCCGATATGTACCTCTATAAAACACGCCTTTTGAATGCTTTTAAGCTATAATGGGCATAAAAGAGGTATCCTTAAGTTGGTTTTGCCTAGGTAAATCGCATTCTATTGGGATATAAATCCAACCTGACATGTATTGGATGAAATGGTTCCTAACTCATTGCAAAGTCATTCTTAATGTTTTTCCCTTCCTTATCTGTTTTTACCTTTTACCTTTGCCTGTCTTTGAAAGTTCTGGCTGCGGAGATGCGGAATATCTATTTTCACTCATCTTTATGCTAGCTCTACCATGCAATCAAGATGGAAGATCCTCATTTCGGAATTTGAGTTTGGAAACTTCCCGAGTTGAAATGGGTAACGTGTTCCGCTGCTTGGACTGACTCTTGCTATTGGAAACATATGATCCCTAACGGGTTGGGCCCTTCCTTTCGTTTGATTGAGAGCTGGGAAACCTTAAAACATATTTTAATCAACGGCTGCCATTAAACACAATCAACTCACATTTAATTTTAACAAAAAAATCCTCAAATAAACCGGTACAGTCGTATCACCGGAAAAAAAATACTAACCCTAGATTGGTGAAGCAAGACAACCCATAAACTTTTGAAAACAAGATCAGTGAAGCAAGAAGAAACATTGATTGAAGTTATAACTCTAATCATTCATCGTTTAAAGCAACCGCAAAACCCACAAATCGATAATCCCCAATCTAATTCATCGATTATAATATGTGCAACATTTCTTATATGTAATGCAGTAATACTTATAAATCACCTTTCATTTTTCAGCCTACACCAGTTCATACACTTTGTTGTTGTCAAAGTTGGTGGGTGACGGCCATAAGGGATTGTTTGGTTGCTACTGTCAAGGGATGTTTTGGTCGATGTTAGAGGGGTGTTGGATGTTGTTGTTAGGGACTGTTTTGATTACGTTAAAGGATGTTTGGATGATGCTGTCATGGGGTGTAGATGGATCAAGTCATGGGTGTTTCCATATAATTTCTCATTTCTAGAGGACGGAGCATAAAGGTCATCTTTTATGAATGACTGAATCGTCTATTGCATGTTCTATACAAGTATTTAGTCTTCGATTTGAAATTGCTATGGTTGTCCACAGGTCCTGTCTCAACTTCAATGAAAGCAAAACAAAAAAACCATGTACTTCTCAATGTGAAACAACAAGGATCTAAACAAGGAATGTATGAAGGTGAAAATGTGAGTATTTTCTTATTCATCATCACTTTTTATAATCATATAAGATATTCACATAGTATAGTGGTATAAAATGAAGGAAAACAGCAAGTGAGCTAACAAACTTTTATTTGATGGTTGTTACTCATTACGCCCACTGTCTATTTTGGAGTAATTTTTGGTGGTAATTGATTGCAGTTTATTATACTATAGAATATACCATAGAAATATAATACTTTTAAAAGAGTATTTAAGAAAATTACCAAGTTACCC
>BQNB010177902.1:0-12923 GCA_026074375.1 Tanacetum coccineum
TTTTAAGAGCAATTCTCCTTTCTTGTAACTTAAATGCAGGCTAAAGATAGACAAAAGAAGAGGGGAACAACAAAAGTATCAAGGTAGATGAAGAAGGAGATGCCTTCTTTAAGGAAGAAGCTATAAAAGCTGAATATGTGGAACAAGAGCATTGTCATGCTGATAAGGTTAGTCAACTCACTAAATGATAAAAACCCATGTATATTGAGTTTCTTAGCGTATGTTATGTATTTGCATTGCAATAGAATATTACTCATAAGCTATTACCATTTACCAGTATGGTGTTCATAATATATAGTTAAACAATGTAGGATTTATAGCTGTAATATTAAGCATGTCGAAGCATATGCTGCACTAATTATGGTCTAAAATATCATAGGAGTTGATCTGAGATAAATATGACATATAACAGTAAAACCCGCTAGAAAACCTCATTAATAATCAGGTACCCTTTGCTGGCATCATACGTACATCAAGTAACACAAAATACGGTTGCCACATTATCATATGTACATCATAGGAGTTAAAAGGTTACCATTATCGTGGAAAGATTACTATTAAAGTTTGACAATCCATCAATCTTCTTGGTAAAGCATACTCATTTATAAGCCCCTAAATACACGCACAATCCTTAATTTCATCTCATAAATATTAAATACGTAACTAATATATTTGAGACATATTCCACGGTCTTATGTGCTATCGTATTTGTTCATTCACCAATTAGCCATAAAAGCTAGACTAGCTATAAAATATTCTATGGTCTTAGCTAGTGAACATTAAAGGTATTAGAGTAAGTGGTCAATGCATGCTTTGACCTTTTGTCTTTATTTCTTGATGAGGTCATTTTGACCCAGTTGCTTATATCTGGGTCAATTTGGGTTCAGAGGTTAAACATGAAATAGTTCAAATGGGTCAATAGGCCAAACAGGCCGAAAGTGTATTTTTGAACGGGTCAATTAGGATTAACGAGTTCAATAGGCCAAAGTGTACTTTTAACGATTCAATTAGGTTATTTGTTGAAAAGCTAATAAATTTGGACAATAAATATTACGGGTCAATTCGACTTACGCTGACCCGTTTTTATCCATACCAAAGTTACCATTTTGACTTGTTACTCAACCTACCTGATCTGCACACTATGCCACCTATAGCTTTTTTTACTTACCGTTGCTATGATTTTTGAATTGGATGATGTAACTAATGTGTGCTGATAATTCTATTATAGGTTATATGTAAACCTACAGAAACTCTATCAGGCTAAGGCTGAGGCTGATTTTCTTTTAGTTGAGCAACGTGTTAGAGATATCCTGAAAAAGATCGGCAGAGATCCATATAGCATCTCTAAATCTATTATAAAAAGCTTCTGTAAGCATGCGAGAAAGCTCACAGTACGTTCGGTTAACAATATCCACAACTAATTTTTACAATTTTTTATCTGAAAGAATATGTCATACACCAGTTTTTGAATCTTTGTTATAGATTTATGTAAATGTAATTTGTCTCTTCATTTTATAGGTATGCAAATATAGGCAAAGAGTTCAATTCTCCATTTTTGCCTGAGATGCAAAAATATCTTACTGACGAGGAGTACATGTATCCTTATCTCTGTATATGTGTATATATGGTGATCACGTCTGTATTATAGAATTGTTATCAATAGTTTTTTGTTATTTTTAATGGCAGTGTGGCTATGGGATTCTATATTTTGCTTCGAGCTGTCGATCGATTTGCAGCAAACTACACCACTTTTCCTGGGCAGTTTGACGGATAACATTATAATGTCGCTATCAATGACATAACTATAACCATATATTGTTTCTAACTGTTACAATCCTTGTACAGTGCCATGGATGAGGAAATATCGAGATTGAAAACTACAGCAGTTGGCCTCCTCAGTGACTTGGGCTGTAATGGCTCTACCTTGATCAAAGACCTTATTAACGAGATGTGTCGTTATGGTGCTGCTGAGCTCCATGCAGTTGCTACTTATGTCGGTGAAGTTGCATCACATGAAATCATTAAGGTTAAAATTCTTATTTTCGTCTTTCACTTGTTTTTACTTCTCATGTCCTAGAACAATTTCTAACATTGTCCAAGATGTTTTGCATTATCGGATGGGAGGATAATAGGGTTATTTTTGGTCTTAATACCTTGTAGACTTCTTGTTATGGTTGGACATCAGTTTCACTTTTGAATGCGATCTAACTGTTAATTGTCGTGTTTTCCTGCAACTTATCACAGAACAGTTTGTGCCTATGATGGGAAATTTCATCTTCAATGACATTAATCACAAGTCCCAGTTGTTGTCTTTATAATCTTCAGAAAACACCAGGTTAGCAAGACATATACCTCTTTCTATTGTTTATAGTTTATATCTTAGTGCTCCGAGTATAAAAAACACATTTAATGAGTTTAGGACTTCTAACAATGCTTGAACATTTCTCTTAAACTACGTATTAAATCAAATATTTTAATGCTCACGGGGACAAAAGGAGTATAAAAAAGTTTAAGGTTAATGAACATATAAGACCGTGAAATATGACTGTGGAATATTTTATAGGTAAGCACAAAAGGAGTATATTCTACGGTCTTAGTTAGTGAACATTCAACTGGTATGCCTACATTATGGTATTAGAGCAATATCTCGATGGAAAGACACCAAATAACTTTCAGACAGACATAAGTTAGTTAGTCAGACAAAACGACGCAACCCGTCTATTTATCCACTTCTATTGTTTACCTACAAAAACCTGTTAGATAAGATAAGGTAGGATATTAAACATGAATTAGGTTTATCTTGATTAAAGTATGGTTACGATTCATAATATTTCACAAATCAATAAAAGAAATGAAAGTATCCCAATGTTTGCTCTTTATGGACGGACTTATGGTTCAACAATAAACCTACTGAACTTTTCTGAAATTTGAGTAATGATATTGCAATTTCATTTTACACAAGTGTTTAATGATAAGCATGAATTTATATTACTAAATACGTTTCAAGGAACGTTTTAAATTTAGAAAGACTAACAATATTCTTTTTCATTTTCATATGTTCCAAATTTAAAAAGACTAACAATATTCTTCCTCTTTTTCATATGTTCCAGGCTATGTTGGTATGGAGTATTTAAAGGCTAAAGTCATGGATAAAGACTTGCGAGGATAGTCCCAATATTTCTATGATTGTACTTGAGATCATTTTATACCAACTACCATTACTTGTACTTTTGTAGTTACTTGTACTTTTGTAGTTACTTTGACATTGTACAAATTTATTAATGTACATCATTGTATTTACTATAATGATTTTTATCTAGAATATTAGCATTCTCACATCCATTTGTATTGTATATCATACAAACTTGAAGTGTATAGCATTTTAATTGAATGGAAAGAAAATTCTATAAATAGAATAAAAGTATTGCGATAGATGTTGGAGAGTGTTGCACTCATATGGCAGGATACAACTCGAAGTGTTGCGTTTGTTAAATAAAAGTGTTGTTATTGGTTGGTGCTTATATATATATATATATATATATAAGTGTTGCATTCAACGTATAAAGTGTTGCTTTAGAGTAAAAGAATTGTTGCGTTTAGAGTAAAAGAATTGTTGTGTTTGAGTCTCAAAAGTGTTGCACTTCAATTGTTGCATTTATCTTTAAATGAGGGCAACACTTTTAAAATGTTGCATTTTCTTTTAAAGTGTTTGCTTTAGTATCACATTTTAATCACATTTTCTCCCCTTATTTTAAATAATAAAACATTTAGTATTTGAAATACCAATTGATTAAAATTTAAGACCTAAAAATTCCATGGGGAGAAAAATTATACCATGATATTGCATGAATTTGTTTTTCTGATAGATCCCCTTCAACATAGTATGTGGGATACCACTAATTTTTAAACTTGACGTTACAATAAAAAAATGATATGACACCACAAATATGTTGAAGACGGAGTGCGATGCCTTAGTGAACAATGTATAGTATTAATTGACATTATATTTTCTAAATTTTAGTTTCACAAAATGTTTTTGGATAAATAAAATTCACATTTATGAGATGTACCCAACACATTAAAAGGCTTTGTTTTAAAAGCTCCCCCTCAAAAATTGATCCACATAAAATGACATTGAGAAAAATTGATACCATAATTTTTAAGACTTATTTGAGGAAGGGAGTGTTGAACACACAATTTTAACAAATACCACTTATTATGGAAAGATATCACAAATTATATTGTAAACAATTTGACATGAAAAGTTCTTTTTGAAAAATTGTGTTCAACGGTTTTTAAAACACATGATAGAAGACTTCTCTTCTATTTGTAGAGTAAGCGCACTGAAGCGTACACTTCCCTATTACATTCGGGTCCGAGTTATGCACTGAAATGTACATAAGTCATAGAGAAAAATTAGAAATGACATGTTTTAAAAACTTTTGAACTCTTGCTCGAACTTCATTTACACACCCGTGTCAATGTTAATCGACATTTCTAGGTACATAAATGTTATCGATTCCAAAAGACACGTCAAAAAGATTCTTTTTGCTATTTTCAAATTTTTTGATTTTATATTTTGTTTTTCTAGATTTTATATTTTTGTATTTTCTTTTTGTTGGTTTTATATTTTTGTATTTTCTTTTTTCGAAAATATTTATAAGTCAAAATAAAGAGAAAAATGAAAAATATTTACAAGTCGAAGTTTCCATCAGCAGTGACAGTTGTTGCTAGAGTTGAAGTAGATGAAGTTAAATCTTGTTGTTGTTGACATTTATTGGATGCATCAGCAGTAGTAACAACGGAAGACTTTGAAACAACTTGATTTTCTCCATTTGAATAATTCTTCGAACAAAGACCGAATAAAATTTTCATCTCTATCATTGACGTCATAACTATCTGTTGACGTTGTGGTGCGAGGCTTGAACCGTTTTGATCAAACATCATTCTTTGACATTTTGGATCGAGGCTTGAACTGTTGTGTTCAAACATCATTGCAATTTCATCATTTGTGAATCCATTGTGACACTGGTTTTTGAGATATCAACTTTTTTAGCAACCACACTCTAAGATTTTCCCTCTTGACATTATATGATGTACCTGCACTTAAATCAATACTTTGTTTCTTCAAAACATTGATTGATGTACCTGTACTTAAATCCAGAGTTTGTTTACATTCATGAATTTTCGAGATATCTACATTGGAACCATGTGGGGATCACTGTCAACCTTGCCCATGCAAGAGTCGAGTAACTTTCCTGTGGGAATCCACCTAAGACCAACAGTATCAAAAATTCTACCCGTGGGTTTCCACCTAAGATCAGATCTAGGAGATGTTTTCTCATACACAATGGAAGTCTTATTATGAGAAAACCTATGTCATGTAAAGATCTGCCTACCAGGTTTCAGAGTATGACTCTTTTGATCTATGGGTTTGTTACTGTGTCTGGTCTTATGAGATTGAATCTTAGCACGTGAATTCACTTCCTTCAGAAGTTTTGATATACAAGCATCATGATTTGCATTAAAGACACACTTTTGACATGTTGAACAAATAAAGTGTTTAGAATCTGAAAAAGGACTAGAATTCCTAGAGTGATCTACTAGTGGCACAACATTTGACGTTACACAACTACTCTTAGATACAGGCAAACTCCTAGATGTTTGATTATTGCTCCTAGGTTTTGGTTTGCGACCGTTAGTAGTGTTTTATGGACTAGCAGTATGCATTACATTAGATTTTGAATTCCTACTTCTTTCTTGTGTCTTTTTGCTAGCTTCTTCTAGATAGTAATTATTAACCATGTCATTTGAACTAAATCTTGGCATGTTCTTAGAACTATTCCTAGATGAGCTAGATGCAATCATTGGATCAGGTTTTGCAAAAGCAGATGCTCTTCTCTTAGGCAAATAGTGTTGAGTGACTGGTTTTGACAAATTGTTATTCACATCAACTTGGGAGGCAAACCGTGGTTTTGACATTAGAGGTCTTTCAGATTTAAACGCATTCGGTTGTCTAACAACTGATTGGTTTCTGAGTGATTGTAAAATTGGTTTCCCTAAGACTGATGTTTTTGCAAACTTAGTATCTACACTATTTCCTTTTAACTTTCTTAATTCATTTTTCAAAGCAGCAATTGCAAAAACCTTTCTTAAATCAACATTATTAGCAAGCAAAGAAGTTGTCTATTCTATAGTCTTAGATCTTGTTATTTTAATAGAATCATACAAATCTTTGTAATGCTTTTTTAAAGTCTCATTTTCCTGAAGTAATTTAGCCACACTATGTTTCAATTCGATGTTGATTGTTTTAAAAGCATCAATTTCCTTTTTCATTTTGGCTTTATTACTTGCTTCATTCAAAATTTGACCATGTTGCCCTGATTTTAAAGCATGATTTTGATATTTAAGTTCAAGAGCAATACAATGTGCTTCCATTTTTGAAAAATCTTTTTGAAATTAGGCAACAGTCGTTTTGAGTAAAATATTTTCAGACTCGAGAAATTGTTTTGAGTATTTAGTTGTCTGGTTATCATGTGATGAATCAAGCAAAGGATTTATAACTTGACATTCTTCAGTATACTGGTCAACCCGACATTCATTAATGATTTCAGGTTGCTCAGTATGTTGTTGTCTTGTAGCAAAGATATTACATTCAGCAGTCAATTGTACCTCAGCCATTGGCTCTTCATCATATATGGGTCTGATTTCTGCATCATCATTATCTGCATCATTCCCTGACTTGCTGCTTGTATCATGCTTTCCAGATTTTGTCCCACTGCTTTCAGTGACAACCAAATCAGCATCCAATGCTTTTCCCAAATCAACCTTATTCTCTTGCATCTGCATTTGTCTTTTATTCACCCTTCTATCATACTACCTTTGATGACGTGTTCTTTCAGCAACAGACTTCTTAACATTACTCATGTGTTGAAGTAACGTTTCTCTGAACTGTTTAACTTTGATTCCAGTGTATTCAGCAAAATACTTGTTTGCCATTTGACTGTCATAATCCAACATAAACTGCGAATCGATGAACTTCTGAAACTGTCTGTTGATCACCCAAAAGGCTGCCATGGATCCATTTTATTGAAATTCATCTTTGTCAAGTTGCTTTTGTAGTTGTTCTACGTTAAGAAGCATCGTACTTGTGAAAGTATCATCATCTTGACCAAAGAGTGACATGAATGCCCGTGTGAATCCATGTTCGGTACGAGTGCCTTTTAAGTCTTCTTTAGAAAGAACCTGAAGGTGTGAATGAAAAGAACAAAAATATGCCATACATCTTTCTTTTGCTTTTGACATTTTATATTTTATTGCATGCATATTTTTTGTTTCTGAACACGAAGATATCATATATTTCGTTTCCATTTTATATGATTTGTTGTGAATGAATTATGAATCTTAAGTAGATAAAGTGAATTGTTGTGCTTTGTTTTTGAAATCGTTGTTAACATTAAAGTACTTGAAATTAATAGATGATTATTTAAAAAAAATCTTGAAATAAGGACTAACTATGTAATTAATTAATACTAAAAATTAACTAACTAAAAAATTTAAACTTTGTGAAAAATAAAGTTTAAAATTGAAAATTTGTTATAACTACGGACTAAAAATATAATTATTTAAAAACCAGAGGTTAAAATTAAAATTGTTTTACAACTTAAGGACTAAAATTGAAATTGTTTTATAATTGTAAACTAAAAGTTAAAATTGTAAATGTTTTGAAAATTGGAGGTTAAAATTGAAGATGTTATAAAACTAAGGACTTAGAGTAATATTTGTTATTAATCTAAGGACCAAAAGTGAACCTATTTAGAAATTAAAGGTTAAAAATGTAAATTGAAAATTTTAAATTATATTAAAAAATAAAAAATGCATGCACGTATCCATCTTCATCTTCTTCGTGTGAAATTTGTATTTTAGGGTTAGCTTTTACGGTTTTGATTCGGGATGTTTCAATAAAAAACAAACACGTCACGATGATCGTTGAAGTATCACGATTCTAATGAGTATAGTCTTAAGACCCGCGAGCAACGTAACTCGAAACCTAAAAACCCGAAACTAGTCGAAACTAGAACGTGTAACCTCTAAACCTTGTCCTCTTTTAAAGCACTAAACCGCTGTCCCTCTAAACTTTACTAAACCGCTGCCTAAGTTCAACTTACAAACCGCTGTGATAGAGAACGATTAAACGCTTGCAAGATTTTTGACCAAACCGCTGCGGACTTTCAATTTTGACAGATTTTCGTTTAGATAAGCCTTGATTAAGTGTAAACCGCTGGACCTGTAGTCAAACCGCTATCAAATCTAAAACGACAAACCGCTGTGTGAACTCGGGGACCACAGACTAATCGCTATCGGTACTATATTCTTGTTCTTATGCTAAAAGTCGACTAACAAACAAAAAATATTACTTCCTTGTCCAAACCACTATTAAGAACACTATAGCTTGAAAAATAAGCTCCTTGTTTGAAAAACAGCTTAAAACCTTATAAATAAGCTCGAAAGTACAACGTGACCAAATAAGCTATATTGACCTTTAAAAAACTGTTTACTACCCAGATAAGCCACAAAAAGAAGTTTGTAACAAGAAATAGGCCAAAAAACAGTACAAAGAAGCTACTAAAAAACAAGTGTACGAGAAAGTTTAAATTTTGTGAGTGAGAACGAAAAACAACACAAATAAGCTACAAAAGAAGAAGTATGTAAAAAGCTTAAATAAGCTGTTTTCCATGAAAATAAGCCACTAGATATACTGAATAATAAGCTACAAGAGGTGTTAAGAGAGAAGAAAAGAGAAGAAAAAAAATTAAGGCTTTTTGAAGAAATATCCAAAAACCAAATTTAGCCGTGAGTAGAAAAAGAAAAGAAAAGAAAAATTACATTGGCCCAACTATTTAACAAGCCCAACGAAACAACACAACCAAAAAATATATAAATATATGAAAATGCGTTTGGTGTTGTGGTACAGATTCTATGTAATCTGTTTTTACAAAATAATAATCCAAAACAATAGTTTTTTTTTTAAAAGCTCTAAAAAATAAGCTAAAAATATGCTCAAATAAGCAAAAACACAATCACTAAATCCACCATTGGCTCGTGATACCAATTGTTATCCCAAATATTATCACTTCACAACAATAAGAATAAGCAATAAGCTAGAAAATAAAGAAAGGAAACTTGGAAGATTAGATTAGAGAGAGAAAGAGTGGTGGATGATTACACACACATACAAGTGAAGCAAATGTAACCAACACCCTCTCCATGTATGGAGAGAGTCCTATTTATACCCTAAGCCTTCTAGTTGGCGTATGGGCTTACTACTTGGGTCGGGCTTGACTTATCTTGGGCTTTGAGCCCGTAACACGGACAATATTAGCTTAACGTCCAAGCCCGTTAATCCCGACTGGCCTATTACATCACAAGACTTAATCTAAACAAAGACGTCCGTAAACATTTTTGTTTGACTTATAGAAAATAAGGCTAACACCTTTGAATCTACATTGACAACGGGTGGTTCATCAGTGTTACCCGTGTCTTCTCCAAGATTCTGTGGCCCTTGAGTATCTCCAGCCTCAAACACTGTCTCCTCTGCTTGCGCAGACTTGCCAATAGATTTTGGTTGAGATTTGAAAGTGCCTTTGGAAGTTTCAGTTGACTTTGCCTTCTTAGATGGTTTAGTGTCTTTGCTTGTTTTTCGTCTCTTTAACCCTCAGTCTGATCCAGCTGAAGGGCCTTCATCTTTGTCAGCATCATCTGATTTCCTTTTCTTTAATTTTTTAGCAACTCCTTCAGCCATTGCATCTTCATCCTCAAGGATTGACTCCATGAGAGCATGATACAGAGCTCTTTGCTTTGGACTTTTAATGAATGACTTGGATTTAGTCATTGTTTCAAACAAGGTAGTTTTCAGATCAAAATCTTCAAGAGCAGTGGTATCAGATAAAGTGATAGTTTCTTTAGGCACTTGCTGTTTTCTTGCATGCTCCATCTTGATTTCTCGGATGTCTTCAACACTTTTCTGAGGTGCATATTGCTGCCCGAGTCTCTCTACAGTCTTAGCTGGAATAAAGTGTTCTTTAATGATGTCAGCAACGTTTTTCTGAATCACCTTATGCATAACATCATCCAGGCTTGATCCGATGTACTATTTTACAACTTTTGGGACTTCAGATTGAATTGTTGAAATAACTTTTGAGGATTTATCAACATCTTTGAGCTCTTTTACATCCTTCTCCAAATCAGTAATTCTTTGATGGAGTGCAGTAAGGGTTTCAGAGTTAGGAACAACAGTGGTTGAGGTTGTAGCTTCAATTGTTGGTGGTGTTGGGATCGGTACGATTTGTTGAAGTGCAGGGTAGAGAGAGAGGAAAGGAGTGAAGAAATGGTTGGTGTTAAAGTAGTTGTGACTATTTTAGATTGATTGATGGCATCTTGTTCAGGAATTACAGACACATGGATGGTGAGAAGTGATGAGGTAACTTTATGTTGAACATTAATATCCATTATGGAGACAACTTCAGTGTCAGTCGGGGGAATGTTATCAAAGTTGAGAAATTTAGCAGCATAGTCGGATAAGATAGAAGAACTTGGTATTGGAGCATCTGTCTTCTATGTAGTCTGAGCATCATCCTTGACTTGATTACCTACACCCTCTTGATTAACATTCACGTGACTAGCAACAGTCATCTCTGCATCATCTTTTTTTTCAGCAGACTCAACATATGTCAAACTAACGTTAACATCACCATATAGCTCTTCATTGATCCTTTCATACTCTTCCTCAGTTACATCATTAGATTTATCATCAGTTAGCACATAGTCTTCAGGAGTATGTACAAACTTATCATCTTGTATTTCTTCTTCATCATCACTTGTTTTAGGATTATCAGTCTCAGTCGGTTCATCATCAGACTCTGTTCTTTCATCATCACCTTGCTGATCATCAGCATCTTTATCTCCACTGTCACCCCATGATTCGTACTCGCTTTTGGAAGAATCACCTTCAGACACATCAGGAACCCCTGGTTTTAAACCAGTTCCTTTACTTGTGTCTGTCGACTTGCCTTTTGGCTCATCACAAACCTTTGATTCAGAATCAGCTCCCTCACTTGAGCCACCTGCTTGATGAATGGTTGTTTCTCTTTTGCTTCTTCTAAGAGCCTTTTTCAATTGAGCTTCCTCAAGTAATGTGGCATCAGATAGCAATTCAATTCCCTTACTTCTTTCAGCCTTAGCCGGTGCCTTTTTCTTTGACACAAACACATCAGGAGTGTCTCGGATTTAAACACCAGCTGACTGTCTTTTCGCAGCAGGTTTCTTAGAAGATACAGCTTTCTTAGCAGGTTCAGTTTCTTCTTCCTCTACGGTGACAAAAGTTCTCTTCTTCGAAGGAGAAGCAAATTTCTTGAGTTCCCTTTTTAGCTTGGGTGATGTTGCACCAGTGGCGTATGTAAGATAAGTCTTGTAGGCATCAGATTCCCATATCTGTTGATTCGTCATCCTATTAGGAAGTACTACTCCATATATTTGGAAATCCTCAAACTTGGAGACAAATCTCATGGTACCCAAAATGCTGTCATCCTGAGCAGTATGCATAAACATTTTGTTCCTCATCGAAATTGACATGTCTTTGGTGATGAAATGATCAATGATAGCTTTAGTGAATCTAGGATAGTATATCTTTTCTTGCTTGTTGTGGTCTCTGCTCTCTATTTGGAATGTGAAGTCTTCCCAAAGTAGTTCGACAAAGTTAATATTCTTCTTATAGAACATTCCCCATAGAATTTGAGCTCTTGAGAGTCAAAGCTTATCAAAACCTGTAATTTTCCCAGATAAGCACTTGTTGATGATTGCAGCAAAGGTTCTCCATGGTTGGTATATGTGATCAAGAACCACTTTAGCGATAGATTTAATGTCTCCTTTGTGGCCAAGTTCCTTAATGAAGGAGACAATTTCTTTATCTGACGGGAGTTCATCAAAGTCTTGATTCGGTAGTCTAGGACAGATCTGGAAGATTTCTCTGAATACTTCCATGTCCATTCTGTAACTTTTCTTATCAATCTTGAACCTATATCAAATAGAGTCTTTCTTGTTGATGGTAAACCAAAACTGATGTGTGTGTGTCTATATATATATATATATATATATATATATATATATATATATCTGGAACGTCTGTAGTGATCGGGAAAGCAGGATAGCAGGTAGTAAGAGCAAGAGCGTCCAAAACAACTTGATATGTGGGTTCTTTATGAGTCTTTGCTAGATCAATTCTCATATTGCACTTGCCGATCTCGACTCATTTCTCAAGTGGTACCAAAGCATTATCAAGAGAAACTTATTGAGTGGAAGTAGTAGTCATGGTTCTGCTAAGATTTGCCAAATACAGTTTATACATAAACAAACAGATATGTATTTTACTGAGTGACAATTTGGTTTATGTTGATTGATTTTAGATGCATGAAGGGAATTCTAATTAGGGATCATGCACAGTTTATTAGGCTTTGAATTACAGCACAGTTAGAATTAATAATAATCAGTGAATCAATATGGATAGATAGACTACTAAGCAGCTAGATTCATTACTAAGAAAAAATATTACCCTATATAAATCAACTACAGTTATAAGGTTGTGCATAATTCTCCTAAATAAACTGCATAGTTTGCCCAGTTGAGCTTATTTGTATAATTTGCCTAGTGCAATTGATGTATAATTTACCTAAGCTTATTTGTATAATTCGCCTAGTGCAATTGATGTATAATTCGCCTTAGCTTATTTGTATAAATCGCCTAGTGCAAATTGTGCATACTTTGCCTAGTGGAATTTTAACGAACATACAAACTCCATTTACAAGCATCAAAATCACTTAATACATGATCCTTAGCAACCATTAACATCATGTGATCCATTCATAACT
>BQNB010177903.1:0-12923 GCA_026074375.1 Tanacetum coccineum
TCCTATATCCACGGCAGTACTTCGATCTTTGACTGGCAGTACTTTGACTTTTTCATTAAGCAGTACTTTGACCTTTTCGTGGCAGAACTTTGACCTTTTGACTTGTATTTCCCAACATATCTGCAACACTCGCTTTTAGTGTTGAGATCCCCAAAGTATCCCAAGAGAAAGAAAAATATGCTCGATGAAGAAGAAGTTTTGTGCCAGCCTTAGTTATCGCAGTATCTTGAAAAAAAATTAAAAAAAAATAAAAGAAAAAATAATAAAAGTTCAAAGTATAAGGCAAAATTTTGGCACATGGAATCAAGTATCTGCTATTCACCCTCATCGTTATCACATTTTGCCTCTTTGAGATTTCTATCTAGGCGCTCACGCCGCAACGGGCATGTTTATGTGTCTAGTACAAGCATATGGTAGCGACCTAGATTATGTCTGTGTAATTGAGTGACTTCACAAATATAAAACCCTATCTGAGTGACTCGTGTGAATTCAAAAACAAACACTTTCCCTATGTGAGGTGCTTTGTTATATGTCTATGCCTGAAAAGTTATAAAACTAGTAAACACTTGTTAATGCTAAAATGATTTTTTCTCTCCACGTTATGATAAATGATCTTATTTTCTCACTTTAATTGCTTGAGGGCAAGCAATAGCTAAGTGTGGAGGGATTTGATAACGCCTAAATTATACATGTTTTCAGCGGCGTTATTTGCATTTATTTGATCATTTCTTATGAACTTTTGGTACTTAATCAAGTATATTTGCTATTATATGTTCTAGGCATGTGTCGTGGAAGAAAACAGAAGAATACACAAAGAATTGAAGCCTAAACAAAGAAATAACTCAAGTTAATGATCTCCCGACACCTGTTCACTGTGTTGGCCATAACTCGGTCATACGAACTCCGTTTTAGTTGATTCAAGTGGCCACGGAAAGAGAATTCAATTATCTACAACCATGAAAAAGGTTAACTACTGAATAAGCAAAAAGTGTGGTGGTTTTGGCCAAAGTGCGGCATACTTTTGTGTCTGTGAGAAAATTAAAGGCAATTAAATGCTAAGTGCATTAACTCACCATGTGCGGCGCACAAATAAGTTTGTGCAGTGCACTTTTGGCCATTTTTAGCCTATAAACATAGCTCCTAATCACCTCATTCCATATCTCTTACACACACAATTCCCCACTTCATTTCTAACACTTATAATAGGTGCTTTTGGTGATCTTGGCTTGACAAACCAAGGAACCAAACACCCCTTCAAACCACCATCACCACCATCGACTACAACCACTCTCCCACTCTCTGAACCACAATATCCCCAGTAATTAATCCATCAAGGAAGTTATAGTGAAGTGTATTTTGAAACTATTAAGCAACTGAGACAGAATTGTTATAGTTTTTTGGTTTGCTTTGAATATAATAAAGTGTTCTTGAAAATTCTTGTGAAAATCATCAACACTTTTGCTCTTGAGAGTTGTAAATAAATCTTGTTTATTATCTTTAAAATATGATCTTACAAATTAGGAATAAATGTTATTTGTTGTGTTACTATTGATATGGGAGTAGTACCATCTTGTGTTTCTTTGGGTAATATGTGATCTTGGAAATGAAGCATTTGGATATTGTTTATTAAATTGGTAAACCATATTATTATACAAGAATATAGGACCGAACGGGATTCTTTTTATATATGTTTACAATATTCCACCATAATAATTGGTTATAATAACTTATAAAGGCCAAAAAGATTTTTGTTTATTAATCGATACAATCACTATTATATAGTTAAAGGTCCGAAAGGGATTTAACTTTGAATAACTCTATTTTCTAAACTTATAAATACTATTCCCCAACACATCATTTTTTTTTTTTTTAATTTTCCCTAAGTGATCATTGCCTAAACAAACATACTTTAAATCATTTGGGCTTGAATCATCTCTTCCTTGCATTGCTTGCACAGCTATATTTAAATTTATGTAAGTTTTGCGGTTAATTTGATCCCGTGACAATCATTTTAGCCTCATCACCTTAATTACAAACTGTGAAAACTTCAATTCCTGTGGAATGACCTGGACTTACCTAAAGCTATACTATACACGAACGGGTATACTTCCTGAGTGTTGTGTTTTTAGTAAAAATCAATATTTCTAGTATTATAAATTTAAAGCTTGGAAAACACACATCAATAATGATGGTGTAGCTTCCAAGACTACCAAAGAAAAGATTAAGTCATTAGCCCTTAAAGCTAAAGTCACTAGGGAGCAAACCAGTGATGATAGTGAAGGAGGATATGATGAAGAGGTAGATGATGAAGAAGCCGAAGCATTCAATTTGATGGCTAGGAATTTTCGAGAGTTCTTCTGCAAAGGCAATCGATTCAGGCAAGGAAATAGATTTGGTAATGGCACCAATAGATTTGGAACAGGCCGCGGAAATAGATTTGGTAACAAAGGTGGTGAAAGCTCGAAGAAAAGAGCAGCTTGCTACAATTACTGGATAGAAGACCACTTTGCTAGTGAGTGTAGAAAGCCGAAGGAAAACAAGGCTTTTGTCGGAGAAGCATAGAGTGATAATGAAGACGGCGACGAACATCAAAATGACGTAACATGTCTCATGGTGATCGACTCTTAAGAGGTAGTATCCAAACCATCTAGTTCTAATATTACTTTAAATATTATTGATTTGTAAAAGGAGAATGAGGAAATCTTAAAGTTTAACAAGGATTTTGCTAAAACTTTTAAATGAAAAATGATCTCTTGAAAATAAGAATTCTAAACTTTTAAGTAAAATCAATGATCTTGAAATTAAAGTAAAAAACTTGCAAATGATAAAGAGGTAGTTAAACCTTGCAAAAAGTGTAAAGTACTCACCAAAGAGGTTGATTCTTTTAAGTGCAATGTTTCTAGACTTAAAGATGAAGCATTGAATTTTTCAAAATTTAAAAAGGGTAGTATTGTTTTAGACGACATGTAAGGAAGCTCTTGGATTTTCTAAAAATGATAAAACCACTTCCGTGAGTCTAAACAAACCAATAGCGTTTGTAAAAGAAAGTCAAAAAGAAAATCCATTAAATAGCTTTGTTAAACCTATAGCTCCTCAAACTCACTTTGCAAACACTTGAGGTCCCCAAGCACCCATTACAAGAAGACATCACTCGGGCTCTCAAAATGTATTTGGATACACACAACCTCGAGCTGACCCTAGACCTCTTTTACCTTCACCAAATATGAGATCTTCAAACTCCTATAACTGAAGAACTTCTATTCCAAACAATCATCCTTCGAAAGAAGAAATTTTCATAAAAACCAAAAGGACTTCGTATCATCATCCTAGCACCCTTCAAAGGAGAAAAAACTCCTACCCAAATCAAAGGCTAAAAACACCTTGGAGCGTTGGACCAAACTTTCAAAACTCCCATAATTTTCAAAAAAAATCCTTGGTCCGCGTTGTCAAGGTACAACCTACATAAACTATGTGCCTTACTTCAAGACCTAAGAATGGTTAACTTGGGTACCATATTTTCTAACTACAATGGACCCCTGAAACAATGGGTACCACGACCATGAATTCATATTTGCATGTAGGTATGTCTTAAATGCGATCTACTGTCGGACTCTTGAATTGTGGATAGTGGTTGCACTAAGAACATGACTGGGAATAGAAGATTGTTTACTTCATACATGGGATGGTGGACATGTCGTAATTGGGAGCAACCTAAAGGCAAGGTTGTCGGCAGAGGTAATATTACTCATGACTCCATTCCAATTACCAATGTTGAGCATGTTAGTGGTCTAACTTTTAACTTGATTAGCGTAGGTTAGTTATGTGATGATAATTGTGTATTTAGATTTACTGAAGTAGATTAGACTACTATTAGTAAAAATGGTAAAATGCTAGCTAAAGGTCATAGGAGAACTAGTCTATATACTTGCAAATTGGAAGATAACTCCAAACAATAAAATTTTCTTACATCCATAATGGATAAGTCAACGCTTTGGCATAGGAGGTTAGGTTACGGTAATATGAGGTTAGTTCAAAACTTAGCTTCCAACAAGCTAGTAAGGAACCTATCAAAGTTGAGCTTTGAAAGACACTTTTGTGATACATGTGGTTTAGGGAGTCAAGGTAATGCAAACAGCAAGACTAGGAATAAAGTGCAACTAGTAGGGTTTTAGAGTTGTTACACTTAGATTTATTTGGTCCATCTCAAATTTAAAGTTACCGATGCAACTTTTACACTTTAATGACTGTTGATGATCACTCAAACTACACATGGGTTATGTTTTTTTTGGTAAAGGGTTTTACCCCGGTAAATATATTAACAAAAAAAAGTTAAGTACAAATGGAATGTGGCTGACACATTAACCTTAAGCTAAATAGCTTGATAAAGTAGTGTGTATGACTTACGGGAGCTTTGTGATCAACATGAATGCCTTATAACTTTGTTGGGGGCCTGTTCATTTCTTTAATCGAGTGAGATTTGTTGAAAGAAACACACCAAGTTAAGAAAATGAGTCTGATATGTAGACGAGCAATCTATTACCATAAAAGTTTTTGTTGTTTATGCCATTAGAATACGCAACATACAATTCTTAATAGGGTCTATAATAGAAAATTTCACTAATACAACACCCTACGAGATCCATAGAAATAGGAAGTCATCATTAGAATACTTTAGGGTCTTTGGTTGTAAAGTATTTATACTTAATACTAAAGTACATCTCACTAAGTTCGACCCAAAGTCATACGAAGGTGTGTTTTTAGGGTACTCTCAAACTAGTAAAGCATACATAGTGATTAACAAGAAAACAATAAGAATTGAGGAATCTCTTAATGCTACCTTTGATGAGAGTTTTCCCAAGCCCAAGTCATCTCCTTCGATATAAGATGATAGGATCAATGAACCCGTAGTTCAAGATCTTAATGGATCATCGTCATCACAAGTTAATGTTTAGGATGAAGGCTATCCTAAAAGTGTCAAAGAAGCTAGAGGTCACCCAATAGAACAAGTAATTGGTGAATTAAATGAGAGAACATTAGGTCTAAGACAAAACAACTCACATGACATTTCCCAAAGTCTAAATTGCACGAGTCTAGTTGAGGTTGTTCATGGTTGACATGCACCATAAGATAATGATTTGAGTGAGTAAGGGGTCGAGAGTAAGAGTAGAAGTCTAGAGATCGTTTGCATATCCTATTAGAGATAATTGTGCTCTTAGAGCTTATGTGCCTATGTGCTATGTACTACGACTTATGTGAAAGACATGGAAGTAAAGCAACTCCATTGTGTTACGAGATGAAGGGTATTATCAATGCATTATTCAATATATCGTTAACATTATCTCGGATCCTACATGTCAAACTTATGTGCATGAATAAGAAATTTGATCTACATCTTGTCAATATTGTGGTAACTATCGCCTCACTTATTTAAATATGTGAAATCGACTTACTCGCAACTGTTGGTGCAACATTGACTAGGATATCCTTTATGTTTTAACTACGGATTTAGTTTTGGCGGCTTCCCTCTTACCCAACACACGTGGAAACTTCAATAAAGGTATGTATATGATATTTGAGCATTTGGAAACACTCCAAATAAGGTTTAGACTTAGAAAGGAACAAAAAAAAATTCTCATGTTTTTCAACAAAACGCTAACTCAAATCTTTTATTAAACGCCTCTAGCCAAGGCCGAAACTTTTTTCTAAACCTAGTATGAACTTACTTTCAACATAGTATTAAACGAAAGTATTCATTTGAAACCATAATCTGATTTACGTGACCTAATTATGGTAATGGTTTTTACTCCTATTGGTCAAACTAAGTCAAATGTCAGTCTACGTAAATGATCCTTTCCTGTTATGGGATATGCTTTACTTGAGATGCAAAGCACTTAGCTTGTTTTCATCAAGATGATTATTGATCAAAATCCATTGTTGATTATCGTGGATTAAGCCCAAGTAACTGGTTGAGTTTGTGGTATTTAGAGGTTAACCATACTTTGAGTTTTCACACCTCCTTACCTATAAATGATTTACAAACTCACACATGTAATCGTCACATGTAAAAGATGTCTTGCAAACTCCTACACTTCTCCATACAACACTTCTATACCATACCTCCTACAACACATCCTTCATAATCATTTGTCTACTCCTTTCTTACCCAACAAATGATTATATCCTCCACATACACTCTAAACACTCTTTTCTCAAACCATCCCTTAATCACACATGCCCATTCTTTTCTCTCTTAATTGGAAATGTAATTATAAACCCAAATCAATCCTTTAATTTCTCTCTAATCACCATCATCTTCATACATCTTCTTCTTAAACCTTCACAAGATCAAACCCTCCTCACTTAAACATTCTCCATTTTATCCTCATATGGGACAACTCACATTCTCTTACACCATTGTGCCTTATGTACTTCTTGTCCTTCAACATTCCAACATATGCTCTTTCACATCACATCAAAACATTTTCGACAACATATCTCATATTCAATCTTCTTCATCACAAACTAATTTGAATTTCACACACACACTCTCTCTCTCTCTCTCTCTCTCTTAGCCCTTGATCATACCACTTCATCAATCCATCTTACCTCACTCTCTTTTACTCCCTTGGATTGAATTTAAAATTACAAACAAACATACTTCTCCATCTAAACAAACACACTTCTCCATCCACCCTTGATCATGCCACTTCACCTATCCAACTTACGTCTTCACCATCTCATCGATACCCTTATTTTAAAATATGACAAGACCCCCTTCCATCACATCAACAGCACCTCATGCACAACGTCACATTAACTCCCTTCTATCCACACACTAAATTCTCACATGTGCTTAAACATTTGAAATTCAAATTTCAAATCTCCCCCCCCTTAACATCCACCACCACAACCAAAAGACAAAACATACCAAAAACCCCACCTTACCTCTAAGTTTGAATATTCCCTTGTACCCTAGCTAGCCTCGTTAAACTTACTTAGATCCTAAATAAGCTAGTTACATTAGAAGAATACCCAAAATGCCTTTGTCTGATAGTTTTTTCTCTCTCTCTTCGATATCGGACAAACAAAAGTGTTTTAAATACTTCACAAACCATTTTTCAAATGGCTATTTGAGTTGGTTGACCTTGAGTATAAGAATGATTGAAAGTTCATAGTGTGAAGTACAATTGAGGGCTTAACAAGTGCGGGTATTTAAAAGCCAAAGTCTCGAAGAAAATAATTGGGGAATCTAGCGCGCTGGCCACGCGCTGACGCGTCTGCAGCACACCACTCGCGAATTATTTTCCCAATTTTTGGACTCTTGGCCTATAAATATCCAACCTTGGCCTTTGTATTCCTCACCTCTTTTAAACATTCTTTCCTCTCTTTTCTCTTCTCTAATCCTCTAAGTCTAACACCTCTTGTGTTCTTAATGTTCTCTTCTATCATTCTATTCATGAACACATATCCTCAAGAGAGACATACAAGTACCTAATTCACACTTGTGTGTTATAAGTCGATAGTCTTACTTTTCTCAATAACCATTTTATATAAATCGAGTCTCTAGGTTAGGTTAGGACTTGGTTCATCTATCTTTATTTATTCAATCGAGTTGTAAGGAAAGTCTTGTATCCGACTGATCAAGCCTAGACCATTAGGGATCTAGTTGGGGTTTGGTAAGCTTCCAAGGGGAAGTATATAGAGTTTATAGGTTAAGTCGAATCACGGGTTCTTAAGGTGGATTCCGAGGGCGGAATACCATAGGTAGTAACTCTTCTTTGGAGCGTTTGATCTTTGTGCATATTCGTAGAGTAAAAATTGGTAATTATGCTTTGTAGTGCACCATAAGGATTATACGAGGAATAGTATATGTGTCATGGATTCGCAACTGGATGTATGGGTAGACTAAACTCCCCTTCCCGAACCAGTATATATCATGGTCTCTCTCTCTCTCTCTCTCTCTCTCTCATCTTCGACCGTTCTCATCTCTCCCCCTCTCTCGTTCTCCTCTCTCAGTTCATCTCGATATCTCTCTCTCTCTATCTATCTATCTATCTTTGTCTGCTTATTGTTGCTTTGCTAAGTAGATCATCACACCATTCGGTTCTTTTAAGACTTGAAGTTTTATAAACTTTGAAAAAGTTAATAAAACCGTATTCACCCCCTTCTACGGTTCTACAACTGGTATAAGAGCGGTTAACTCAAGTTTTCAAGCGTTAAAGCCTTCCCGAGAAGTCGTTTTAAGTTGAAAACTTCTTTTTCAAAAATTCGAAATCCTAACTCCGGTTTTTGAAAAAGTTAAGTAACGATCCATGGCTCAAGAGAACTATGTTGAGGGTGCTCTATGTAGAGACCACCTTTGCTAGAACCTAATGGCTTTTGCTTTTGGAAAGCCTGCTTTAAGACTTACGTTAAGTCCAAGGATATTGACTTATGGCAAGTCATACAAAACGGCATTTCTACTTCAAAGTTGAAGACTATGAAACAAAGATGATGAAGAAGACGACGACGTACAAGCTTCTTAAGGATGAGAAAAAGAAGCAACTTGGAAAGAATAACAAAGCCAAGATGACTCTTTACAACGTCATACCGCGTAAAGAGTATGAAAGAGTATTTATGTGTAAAACCGCCAAGGAGGTTTGGCATACACTAATCATCACTCACCAAGACAATTCACAAGTCATGAATTACAAGATTTATCTTCTCACTCAAGAATATGAAAAGTTCTTAATCTCTAATGAAGAAACTATTAATAGCGGCTTTACACGGTTTAATGCTATTGTGACTAGTCTTAAATCGTTAGATCCAGACTATTCTAGCAAGAATCACGTGAGAAAGTTTTTTCTTGCTCTACCATTGAAGTGGAGAGCCAAGGTGACGACCATCGAAGAAGCCAAAGATTTGGCTACTCTTCCTCTTGATGAGCTAATTAGCAACCTCAAGGTTTATGAAATGGTCTTGGACAATGATGGTGTAGCTTCCAAGACTACTAAAGAAAAGGTTAAATCTCTAGCTCTTAAAGCTAAAGTCACTAGGGAACAAACTAGTGACGATAGTGATGGTCCAGGAGAAAGTGATGAATACACAGATGAAGAAGAAGAAGCCGAAGCATTTAATTTGATGGCTAGGAACTTTCGTAAGTTCTTTCGTAAGGGAAATCGATTCGGGCGTAGTAATCGATTTGGTAATGGTGCTAATAGGTTTGGAAAAGGCCGCTGAAATAGCTTTGGAAACAAAGGTGGTGAAAGATTAAAACAAAATGGAGTTTGCTACAATTGTAGGGTAGAAGGCCACTTTGCTAGTGAGTGTACAAAGCCCAAGGAGAACAAGGCTATGTCGGAAGAGTTTTAGAGTGATAGTGAAATGTGAAGAACTCAAAATTACTTAAACAATCTTCATGGTGATCGACTCTCAAGAGGTACAAACTAAACCTTCTACTTATAATAATGATATAAATGTTATACAGTTGCAAAAGGAGAATGAGGAACTCCTAAGGTTCAACAAGGATTTTACTAAAACATTTAAAAAGCTTTTAATAGAAAAACATTCTCTTGAAAGTGAGCAATAAAAACTTTTAAGTAACATCAATGATCTTGAAGTTGAAGTAACGAAACTTACAAATAAAAAAGAGTTTGTTAAACCGGGTAAAAAATGTGATGTACTCACTCAAGAGGTTGACTCTTTAAAATGTAACATTTCCAAGATTCAAGATGAAGCATTGAACTTTTCAAAATTTAATAAAAGTAGCATCGTTTTGGATGATATGTTAAGTCGTCAAAGGTTGTCCCAAGATAAGGAAGGTCTTGGATTTTCAAAAAAATGATAAAACCACTTCCGTGAGTCTAAACAAACCAATAGTGTTTGTAAAAGAAAGTCAAAAAGAAAATTCCTCAAATAGCTTTGTTAAACCCATAGCACCCTTAACCTCACTTTGCAAACACTCGAGGTTCCTAAGCACCCATTAGAAGAGTAGAAACACTACACTAAGGATATCACTCGGGCTCACATAATAGCCTTGGATACACTCAACCTCGAGTTGACCCTAGACCTCTTTTACCCACACCAAATATGAGAGTTTTAAACTCATATAACCGAAGACCTTCTTTACAAAATAACTAATCTTCAGAAAGAATATTTTTTTACAACAACCAAAGGTCTTCGTATCATCAACACAGCACCTTCCAAAGGAGAGTAAACTCATACCCAAATCAAAGGCTAAAAACACCTCATAGCGTTGGACCAAACTTTCAAAACCTTTATGATTTTCAAAACAATCCTTGGCCCGCGTTCTTGAGGTACGACCTACATAAACTATGTGCATTTATTTAAGACCCAAGAATGGTTAACTTGGGCACAATATTTTCTAACCACAGCGGACCCAATAAATAATGGGTACCACGACACTTAGGATCTTCCATTGATCTAACAACATACGAGACCGAGTAGACAACTTCTTGAATTTAAAGGAAACCAGCTTCATTTGAACCATAGATGTAATTACTTGAACAATCTATGGAATAGTAGAAGACTTCTTATTGAATAACCTTGAATTATACTTAATCCATATATAATAAGTCATAGCAGCAAGCAAAATTCGAGCAATAATACTAACAACCGACCGCCCCTTGTATATTGGGATAAGGAACGTGATAACATTAGCAAATTAGGGAGGACACACATCCATACCAGATAGACCTCAAACCTAAAACCACACCTGCATGGAAAAAGGACACTCAAAGAACAAATGAGAGTGAGAGTCAGGGACCAAATCACACAAGGGGCATCTAAGCAGGTTTAAGTCGGTATTAGGACCAACATCCTATTGCCGCATCCTATCTTGTGTCTTCAACTTCTGCTTGGTAACCAACCACATATGGATAGCATGTCTAGGAATACAATGAGGGAACCAAATAACATGAAACTAATCAACTACATCAGCCCTTAGACGAAGAGAATCCTAAGTACAAGCCACCGAGAAAGGCCTAAGATAACCTTTTGAATCACGCCATAACAAAATATCATCAAGATCATCAATTAAATTCAGCACTTAAATAGAAAAGAGATCCAAAAAGCTATCTGGTCAATCAGGAGGCCATCTCCAATTACCATTAACAATTAAATCACTTGGGTTGTGTTTGTAGAGTCTAAGAATGATGTCTTAGAAAGTTTAAAATCTTGTATAAAAGACTTGAAAACCTACATGATTGTTCTATTATTTCAATTGTAACAAATCATAGTAGTGAATTTGATAAATTGCAATTTGGAAGCTTTTATGAACAACATAGAATGTCTTATAACTTGTTGGGCCCGTTCACTTCTCAATCGAGTTTGATTGTTGAAAGAACACATCGCAAGTTAAGAAAGATGAGTCGTGCTACGTTAGACGAGCAATCCATTCCATAAATGTTTTGGTATCATGCAACAGATACAGCAACTGACATATTTAATAGGGTCTATATTAAAAAATTTATTAATAAAACACCTTACAAAATCCTTAAGAATAAGAAGCCGCCATTAGAGTACTTTAGGGTCTTTGGTTGCAAAGTATTTATACTTAACACTAAAGTACATCTCACCAAGTTCGACCCAAAGCTGTATAAACGTGCGTTCTTATGATACTCTTAAACTAGTAAAGCATACATAGTGCTTAACAAGGAAACAATGAAAATTGAAGAATCTCTCAATGTGACCTTTGATAAGAGCTTGCCGGAGCCCAAGTCATCTCCTTCGGTAAAAGATGATAGGATCAATGAACCTATAGTTCAAGATCTCTGATGGTGTCGTTGGGTGGTTGTAAATTACTATTTAAGTTTTAAATTTATATTTTACCGACTTAACCAAAAACAACACTTTAACGGGAAGTGTACCCGGTCGGTGGTAGTTTTGTGGTAAGTAGGGTGTGATCACTAAGAGCGAGAAACACTTTCAATTTATTAATACTTTGGTTTTTCTAATCTAAGTTAGTCTAATCTATGCTAAACCTATGTTAATCCTAAGTCTAATAGATAAGAGGGTTTTCAGCATGAGAGACTGGCACGGGTTTAATGGTGACTAAAACTTCAAGACACTAAAACATACGCAAGCAAATTAACAGAAGATAAAAGAGCGGTCTAGCCAAATATAAGAAAATTGTATTAACCATTATTAATCTAATCAGAATGTTGGTTTGTTTATTTAGTGCAATGATTACTTATCTCAAAGCGGCATATCATTCTTAAGACTTAGGCGTTACTTCTTCCTAAGACCTAGACACGTAGAATTCTGTTATAATTAAACGCATCTGCATAAAGCATCCTTATTTGTTAATTATAATTTATCTTAGGGATTAAAGTAATGGTGATCTTGTTAAACCCTAGCTTATAGAGACTTTACCCACTTACTGCTTAATGGCTCTTTATATAATAGTAGTCTACTGTCTGAGTCCTTACCAATGGAATAAGAACGTACTCGTTGATACCAAGGTCACATTATGGCTCAACTAAGCTCACTAAACTAAAGGTAAGGATAGGTCAATATTTGTGATCCTATGATTCTAGATATATAAATTGCAATATGAAGAGCTATCCTGGACTCTTAGCCTACGCCCAAACAACACCGAAGTTACAGTGCATTAAATATGTAGAACTAGACCCAGTTGAATGATAGGTCACATACTTAAGCACATAAATTAAGAAATCAAGATAAACAAACCAAACATTAAGATCTTCATAACAATGGCTAATACCCAAAGGTATTAGCCTTCAAACGTCATAATTAATAGAAAAGTAATGATTTAGCCAAGGAAAACTAACCTAGTTAACGAATGATACCAAAAACTAAACAATTACAAGAGTATAAGAAATTACACGTTGTCTCCTATGGAATTAATCGCGTTGCTCGACCTCTTCTACTCTTTTTCTCCTCTGAGAATAAACTTTTATGGG
>BQNB010177905.1:0-12923 GCA_026074375.1 Tanacetum coccineum
TTCCTTCAATAGTCAAACGGTTTCCCATTGACCAGGTGCTCGGGTAAACTTAGGACAATTATTTCGATAATGTTTGCGGCTTCCACACTCATAACATGTTCCTGGTTCATGATCCCCTCTAACAGCATTAATCGATGCCACCTGCTTAATTGGCATACGACAATTCCTTGCAAAGAGACCCAGTTTCTGACAATTGAAGCACACTGGACAAGGTCCACCCCCAGGATGATGAGTCCAACACTTAGCACATTTTGAATGAGGGCCAGTATACCCATTTCCATAAGGATTTGTTGCCACAAACCCCTTACTCACTTTCGCCCTCTTATCATCATTTTTCTAACCCCCTTGCTTGCTTGTCTCTTCCACTTCCTTTCTTTTCTCATTACCCTTTGTCAATGTACCACAGCTTACTGCCTTATCAGTAAGTATCCCAGCTCTAAGAATTGCACTTTGGATTATGGTTGGTTGGGTCGCTCGGAGCATTCCCCGAATCTCAAGAGCTAACCCAGCTATGTACCTCTTGATGCGTGATGACTCAGGAGTAACTAGATGCGGAACCAACTTGGCCAGTTCATGAAACCGATCTGTATAGCTGGCATGATTGGCTCTTACTATCTTATGATTCTAAAACTCAGATTCCAACTTCTCTATTTCATTGCTAGGACAGAACTCCTCTATAAGCAATGCCTTAAAATCAGTCCATGACATACCTATTGCCGCTTCGAGACCTCTTTCTTGAACTTAGGTGTTTCACCAAGTTAAAGTCTTGTTCACAAATGAGCTAGCAGCATACTTCACTTTTTGATTCTCAGCACACCCACTATTGTCAATTACATTTTCCATCTTCTTAATCCATCGGGTAAGTGCTATCGTACCTCCCTTTCCATCATATTCTTTGGGATTGCATGCCATGAACCCTTTGTAGGAACAGCCATTGTTTCTACCATTCCTACCATTTCCATCATTAGCATTGTTAGTTACTTGGGTGATGATCTGAGGAAGGATGTTTTGCAATTGTTGCGCGATAATAGTAGCAATGTCGGGGTTCTCCTCGTTTCTAGGACCGCTTCGACGGGATGGAGCCATTTCTATATAAGATAAATTTTATATACATTAGATGATATAATAAGGATTTCCAATCCCATGATCCAACATACAACGTATCAACATTACTCCATGTAATCATACTTGCAAGTCCACTTGTGTTATGGTGCATGTATAATTATGTTGGCCACCATAATTATAGATGCCCCCTTTTACAAGTGAACTCCCTCCTATGATGACACTTCTTAAGGTTAACACACCACATAACATATAATTCTAATCATTCAACTCATCACATGTGGAAATAATCTAACAAATAATTAAGTCTTAATATTAAAATAGTTGAAAATCTAAAAGTCAAAAATAACATTCCTAAACATAGCTCTAACTGTAGAAAAACAAACTAAATTTCTCAAAACATAGAACAAGGTGGATAATCGAGTAACATATGGGTAGAAACAGCTTTAGGTAAAATTAGATTTGGGTCGAACGCCACTCTCACAAGTATCTTCCCTCTCCTTACACTTGGGTTCACTCCTTGCTGTGGACTCTAAATCTGACTTTACTGCATCATCAATTGTTTCATAACTTGGAGACTCGGAGTTTGACCTCGTTTTTGACGCCTCCTTTGATCTCTTCTTTTTTGAATCTTCCTTTACTTATTCTTCTTCCATTGGTTCCTCTTCTTCTTCTTCTATTGGTTCCTCTTCTTCTTCATCAGCATCTGCCTCATTCCTTTCTAACTCGTCACCATCCTCAATCAACCAACCATTCATATTACCCTCTTGTTGAGGTAGTAGATGCGGTGCAAATCCATCCGTTTGGTTTCCTATTTGGAGTTGTGGATGTTTTATGAATCCGTACTTATTTAAGGATCTAGGTTATTTAGTTGGTTCTTCTTCTTCAGATGAGTGGTACTCAGGGAATTTAGAGATGGTACCATCCTTTGAAATCATCGTCATCTCCCTCTCTATGATCCATTCTCCTCCTTTATTTCTCTTAATCAATTTCTCTTCAATTCGGTGCGGATGCAGACCTCGGGGTATTCGGTACTTGCGATTTGTATGCTTCATCCTAACCTTCGTCACTGGATCTGTAAAACGCTTAAGTCCAGTTGCGAAGGAGATTCCCTAACAGAACTTAGCACGGGAAGCACGGGTAAGGGGAGACATGACTTAAAATAATAGTATATATTTAGATAATAGTATACAAAATAAAAACTTTCGAATTAGCGAGAAAGTATAGTAGATACATAAATAACACTTAAGCCCTATAATGCAACTATATGAAGGACTCTTATGTTATAGTCTAGGCTAAACCACCTACTTCTTTATAACCTGAGGCTCTTATACCAATCTTTCACACCCGCCAAGGTGGAAACACGAGGCGTAACTTCATGGTATCATCACAACACAATGGTGTCAACAATAGAGAAAACTACATGCACAAAACAAAACATAAATGGACACAAAGTGTCATGACAATACCTTAACACAAAAGAGTCTTGCATTAATGAAAAAGGGTCTCATTAATACAAAGACATAACATGTCTCTCCTACCTAAGAAATCAAACAGCATTCAAGAAAAATCTAAAAAAACAAGTACAAAAAGAAAATCAGTAGATAAACTCCATATGCAATCCTAAGGTCTCTCTAGCCACTTTTAGCTTCAAAACCCTCAACATGATCACCTGAAAATGATGATTAAAAATGTCAACACAACAGTTGGTGAGAGTCATAGGTTTACGACACACAATTCAAGCTTTAAATCAATTACTGTGATTAATAAAAACAAAACATGGCAGGACAGTTAAGCTAACTATTATACAGACTAACATGCATACGTACAAAACAACCATAACTAGGATGGGACGTGTCCCCTGATCCAAGCTACAAAGCATATATCACAGTAATGGGTAGGAACGTTACCCCCGATCTAAAGCACACAACATTGGGTAGGAACGTTACCCTCGCTCCAACAACGCATAACATTTAGCACATAACATATAATAGCTACATAAAAGTCCATGCATAAATTAAACCACATAATCATAGCAATTAAAACATTTAAAAACCTTTGCATCATTTTCATCCCAAGAAAACATAGTAAAAATGGGACTATGAAACTCACCTGATGCTCAACTACTTGACAGAATCTTGCAAACAATCTAAACACAACAAAAACACAAGTTACACTCGGTTAGGCTAAATGCCCAGACCAATATAACAATCATATGATGGACTTCTAAACCTTACACTAAATTTATAATCCTTTAAATACATCTCCCATATCATTTTCATACCCTATATAACCTTAACCATTAACTTTCAATTTCACAGTTTCTGACTGAATTTTGTAGTCACTTTATGACCACAAATAAAATACTAAAACACCTAATTGATGGTTCTCCTTACATCCTTTAGCTCCTCAATGAATTGTGAGCTACTGTGATTTTTTAGAAAAACTAATATTAAGTGGAACTATTTTATAAAAATTCATCATTACAAAGTACTCAGATTCGAATCTGAACGCACACCAAGAAGTTTGACGTCCTTAAAAATACTTAGATTATGTTTTAGCGCTAGCCCTTCGAACTGGAGTTAATAGACACCTAAAATATAACCTTTAATTTTTGGCTAACCCTAATTCGAATTTTAAGTAGGGGTTTTACTCCCCGAAATCAGACCCAAATCTGACCCGAATTTACTGTTTGACAACTTTTCTTGCGAAAATCATTAGAACCACTTTCTGACCTCGATATTGGTCGCGACTGGACTTTTTAAAAACTAGACTCTCTGAACTTATCAATGGATATAAGCCTCATCAAAAATCACGTTACCATCATTGAGATATCATTCGAACAACATGACCTAAAATTCTGTTCAAACCTAATTCCTATTCTAACGCGTTCTAGACCTAACCGATTGCACCAAAACGCTTATAATTCATTCCTAATCACTTCTAATTAGTCTAACATCATTAATTTACAGAGATTATGAAAACTCTAATTCCATCAATTTATTGTTACATTAATTTTAAAAAGAAGATTAATTGAAAAGAGTTTAAGAACTTACCTAAAAACCTTGATTTGATTACACAAATCACCAACTTGAATCTTGATAAAAAAAATCATTTCTTTCTCTGCTTTAGTTCGACCAGTCAAAACACAAAAAAAAGGAAGAAGGGTTTTGTATTTATAGTGTTTACAAAAAGGTTTGGATAATTACCTAAATAGAATCCTACTTAGACTAAAATTGGGTTTCTTTTCCCCCTTTTTCTCCCTATAACCGATCGGCCAAACACATACACATATATTTTTTTATTATTTTTTAATTATTATTATTCACATAATTACCCTTTAGTTTATAAAAACCTTTTATATTTAAAACTAGGTTTAAATGACTATAAAATAAATTCATTTCATATTTTATTTTCCTAACTTAATAATACTAAAATCTAACTAACTAAATTACTAGACCTAAATCTTACTCCTACAAATCATTAATACTTAAATACGTACATACATAATACTTACACACATAAAATTATACTATCATTTTTATTGCCACTAAAATGTGAACAAAATGAAATACCCATAACAACCATAAATTTAATCACAATCATAAATTTAATCACAATGAGAAGATCACGCTCCATGGATTGACAACCAAACTCACATAAGATCACATAAACACATAATTATTATAGCACATAATGATATTTAAGTCAATACTAACGGTTTGACTAACTAGCTCAAGGCACAGTTGTCACATAGCCGAACCCTAAAGGTGTCTCAGTCAGGATATGTGCAGAAAATTATGAATAACTATAGAGTGGATAATAGCAAGTCGGTCTTTGTGTCATTGGGAGCACACTTCAAGGTATCTTTGAAAGATTGTCCGTCGAGTGACTAGGATGTGGGAAGAATGAGTAAGGTCCCATATGCGAATGTTGTAGGTAGTTTAATGTACTTGATGGTGTGGACTAGACCGGATATTGCATATGCTGTTAGCATTGTGAGCAGGTATTTGGCGAATCCAGGTAAAAACCACTAGGAGGCAGTGAAGTGGATTTTGAAGCACTTGAAGGGCACTGCTGATGTAGGTTTAGTGTATGGTAGAGATCAAGGGAAGCAAGTGGATGTTGACGGTTTCATGGGTGCAGATTATGCTAAAGACCCTGACAAGGGTAGGTCGATAACCGGGTACGTGTTTATGGTATATGGCTATGTTGTGAGTTGGAAAGCAACTCTGCAACATGTTGTTGCATTATCTACTACATAGGCGGAGTATATGGCGCTTACGGAAGCTGTTAAGGAAAGCATTTGGCTTAAAGGTCTACTAATTGAGCTGGGAGTAAACCTAAGGCCAGTGGTTATGAATTGTGATAATTAAGGTGCAATTTACCTCTAAAGAAATGTAGTGTTTCATGAGAGGACAAAGCATATCAACGTGAGGTATCACTTAATCAGGGAGATTGTGGAATCTAAAGAGATTGAAGCGACGAAGATTGGCACGAAGGATAATGCAGCTGACGCTTTTACAAAGGTGGCTCCAGGTCCGAAGTTCAAGCATTGCATAGAGATACTTAGTGTCGGGGCTAACTAGTCTTGTCACTAAGGTGGAAATTATTAGTTATTAATGTAAAAGCCTTGTTAGTATATTCATAGTCGATTAGGAATGTGTTTAGTTTCCTTATGTAAGTTACTTGCCTTGCAAGGCAAGTCATAGCTTTGTTTAGGAATGTATGTAGGTTGGAGTCGGCTGACATATGTCGGTTAACATTACCCCTCATCCTTATAAATAGAGATGAGGGGTGAAGGTCTTAAAATACACGCATTCTTTTATTCTTTCCTTTGTAACCGGGTTTGAGGTTTTGTGGTAATACAATATAATCGTTCGGTTATACTTTCTTGTTCTTCGTTATTCTCGTTTCTTCATTCTTCAACAGGTACGTTTGAAGGTTGCTACTTGTGCTTGATATATTCTGCGATCCAGCGTTCCGCGATCGAGCTTCGGGTTGTTGTCGTAATCGTACACACCGTTCAATACGGGAAATAAAACAACACAACCATACTGAATCCTTCTTTAATTACGTTTTACATCACATACGTAAACAAGAAGCCATTCGTTAAATACATGATACAAAATATCTACAAACTGTAGCCTATTTTCATTCATCTTCTTACCTAGAAAATTTAAAATTTTCTTTTTTTTTCTTACACAACGTTTTTTTGATCAAAAATGACCGGTGAAACATCCCCTCAAATTTCAAAAATAACCACCGTCCACTATGTGTAACATTCCGTATTTTCAGGTCTTTTACGACGTCATCTATTTTACTAATTATTTATTTTTCTTTCTCGTACGCGTTTACTTTTATTTTTAATAGTTAAGTTAAATCGCGTAAGTTAAAAATTATCGTTTAGCGTAAACGGACACCAAACAAATAAATGTTTACATCAAGCAAGTGTTAAGAAATTATTTTGAGTATAATTATTAACTTTGTTTATTTTATTTTTATTGGTTACGTAAATTGATTACGTTTCGCGATAAATTGCGTTTAGGCACTCCCGGAACCACCAAAACTTTTCTACGCTTCAACAAATACCCACTTTTATACCCAATACATAAAAGTTACAAAAATATATCATATATAACATAAATATGCCGAAATTAGTGCAATATATGCAAGGTTATACAAGAAAAATGAAAGAAACATTACCATTTGGACAAAGTAACCTCACATATGCATTAAGCACACCATACCTTGTCTTCATTTGACCAAAAGACCAAGAAACCAAACCCATATCAATTTTTATACAACCCATACACTCCTATACACATCCATTCTAAGGTATTCTAAGGTGATCCCAAGCATTGGCTAACCTTTTCCAAGTGTTAATCAAGAAAAGGAAGCTAGGGTTTTTGTTAAGAAAATAAGGGTTTTCTTAAGTGCAAGCTTGGTTTTTAAGGCTAAACAAGGGTTTAGCATTTGTTTCTCATCATCATCATACCTCATAAGGTCCATTTGAACTCTTTATGTTCTTACAACTTTCATTTATATGCATATGATAATTCTTTATAGCTTAAATCACCATTTAGGATTTTATCATGAAAATGAGATTTCTACTTGAAATGATCATATGGATTACTTTTATATATGTTGTGTTATTACATATATCATGTTAAAAAGGATGATAAAATATTGCATCATGTTGTTTTAATGTAAACATGATCATGGGTTAATTAGGGTTTTTAATGGTTTATTAATATGTTTCAAGCTAAAGAAATACTTATGACAAGTTAAGGTTAATTATGGACCTATGTTAATGTTGTATGGTTGCTAATATAAGGATGATATATAATATATATGAAATATAAGACATATGGTGGGTTACAAAAGTGGAAAAATATGAAAACAAAGATATATATGGACTTAACAAACTAGCATAAACATTCTGTCCAAAATTCGACATTTAACATATCCATTTTATATTTTTATAAGATAATACATTTCACGACGATTCCGAAAAGGTAAGAAACTTGTTAAACGGATTAATAACGAAAAAGTTACGTTAAAAACGAGTTATACGTTAATAAATGAAGTCGTAAAAGAATTTTTATAAAAACATTTTTATAAAAATTATAAACAGCAAGTGTTGATATTTTTAACAAATAATACATATTTTTAGGATTCCAAAATGATAAGAATCGTAATTTTTCAATTAATAACGAACAAGTTATGAATTTCGCGAGTTTACGACAATTAATACTTTTATAAAACTATTTTTATAAAAGTTACTATTCATGACAGAAAGTTATATTTTTGTAAACCTCATAAAAAAGTTGAACTTTCACCTACGAGAACGTGCTCGAAAGAATCACTAAAAACGGAACTATAACGAATAAAATATGACGTTTACGGGTTTTACGATAACTAAAACTATAAAAATAACTTTATAACTAGTGTGAACAGTAAAATTACTGTTCATCAAAGGATCAAAATTATGATAACTCGTCCTAATACGAAAGCGTGGGCATAAGAAACGCAAGAAACGGACTTAAAACGTGAAAGTTATGACGTAAACGCAAAAGATACGCCAGTTTACTAATCGTAATTATAAAGTCTTTAACTTATTTAAACACAATTTTTCAAAACATTAGATGGTGAATTGAGCTATATAGAATATTATGTGGTTATCAAAGTACTATATTACTAGGGAGTTTCATAATGAGGCCTCTTCGGATGGCGTTTCGACGAGTTGTTGGATTTACGATTTAAAGTGTCCTAACTCCTCGAACGTCATGTCATGACCTCTTTAATTATGATAGCCCGAACGATAGTACGAGGTAACAACTATAAGATTAGATTCAAGTACTTGGTACTTATACGACCTATGATAATTTAGGTTGCATTCGATCTTTTACGTGACGCTTTATCTGCGATATTTGCGATTAACTCTGAACTCAAGGTGAGTTCATGCCCACATTTTTACGATTTCAATGGATTTAATATATTATGGGGTGGAAACATGCTTTGTTTTACAAATTAGACGCACGTAATTGAGTACATGTTTGCCTATGTACCGCTAACCAGTTAAGCCCATTATCATGAACTGGTCAAATTGCTATAGTTGTAGGATTGGAATTACATTATGTGAGCGCGAATGTTATTTAATAGATCTATTCGGGGAAACGACTCTCGTTTGGGTTGACTTGCTATCACCGAGAAGAACGATCTATAGGATGGGAATTTTAGATGTTTTGGAGTTAGAACATCAATCACGGCTGAGTAGCAATATTATGCGAACAAGATCGTCGAGCTTCAGTGTCATGAGCTTAGTGTAAATGTAATCTAGTTTTTGTGAGATCTGCATGTGTTGCATTATCACTAAAAAGTCTTGCGGTCCTGCACATTATGATTTTATCAAACCTATGAATTCACCAACAATTTTTGTGAGTTTTTAAGCAATGTTTTCAGGAGATCAATAGGCTTTGGGATGACAGGATGCATTGGGTTATATCTTTGGTTTGCCACGCTTAATGATTTAGGATGACCATCATCATTAGGAAATGTGATTGCAACTTTGTAATATTCAATAATGAACAAGGTGAAAGCTATAGTGCTATTGTATGATCTTTCAATTAATCCAATGTATAATTTTAAATGACTTTTGTGTCGTTTTATATTTCTTGTGCTATTGATCTTGAAGTAACACGCCGGACTAATTCGCTGCGACCCATATTTGGGGGTGTTACATTTCTGCTTATATACCATCGATAACTTCAAAACCTCATCATCTAAGCATGTCCGAGTGACCCTAGATCAGATTGTAGGCTTTCCCCCTTAGTCATAGATACCAATTCGCCTATAAATAGACAAAAAACTTTCATTTATCTTCATCACTACTTTTTCTATAACCCAAGTGTGGAGAACCCTTTCTTGCTCTTATGATCTAAGGATCTTCTTAATAAGATAATTCAAGCAAAGCTTTGAAGATTTGAGCCGCCGGGTAATATAAGATCAAGGCATCGATGTGGAAATACCTACCTGTGAAAACACACCCATTTTCACAATTTTTATAGCCTTGAAGCTCGCAAAACCAGGTTTTGAATGTCTATTCTGATACTACAACCCTTATAATGTTTATGATCCTAAAAATATACTACTTGTTAAAGTTTTCATAACTCAATTCATTGCTCATTTCCATTTTGATCCTAAACCGTGTACACCCGAAACTATTTCGCAGTTTTTCTTTAACAACTAAAGGTTATAATGATTAAATATTGTTATATTCTATGCTTAGCATCCTTAATAATGTTAAAATAACACTTTATTGATTAATGAAGGAAAATTGAACATTTAAAAAAACCGCGCGTCGTTTACGTTTTGAAACCCTTATTTGGAACCGTTTGGTTCCTAGCATAACGATAAGAATCGTTATTTAAAACTTGGTGTTACGTTAAAATTCATATTTTAGTTTATAATAAACTTATAAATCATGTTTTGATATGTTAAAAGGAATCTTGCTGGCAATTTGTAATATTTTGTAATTATAGTCCATGCAGGGGTATATATCATAACTTCTGAAAACTTTTAACTAATTGGGTGATATGTCATTTTATCAAAGTTTAATAATATAGGGTGTTATTATGTCACTTTTCAAATTCCAAGGTTTACTTGGCATATCTTTCAAAGTTAAGGGACCAAAGTCATAAAAGTGCAAACTCTAAGGACTATTTTGCAACTTTTCAAACCCCAGGGTCAAAAATGTCACATTTTGAAAAAGTATAAAATCATGCTCGAAACATTACCAAACATAACTTTAATTAACGGTTCTCGTGCTTAACATTTCAGATTTTTGAATAAACCGCTTAAAAACGATTCATCCGGGAAGCTTTATTGTACCACACTTACTAGGGAGCTTCATATTATAGATGGTTTCATCTTGCTATTAGTTCTGACTGAGTTGTGGGTTCTTACTACTTTATTTTAAAGTGCCCTGGACTCCTAAACATTTACTGATTGACTTTGAATTTGATGGACTGACGAACGGCGATACTTTAATTCTAAACTCTTTTAATCAAATCATAACTCATAACCAAGTTTAGAGTACATTGTTTCCTAAGACTCAACATATTTTCTCATGTTGCCATGACGTGGTAGTTTAACTATCATTTTTACTATATCAACCTTCTCGGTTAGATTGTGATAAGTCTGGATCTTTCATTTCTGAATAATTATTCCATCTAACCTATCAGGTGACTATATCAACCTTCCCCGGTTAAGATTGTGATAAGGTCGTCAGCTTTCATTTCAGAATAATTATTACATCTACCTATCAGGTGAAGTTCATAACCTCGCCTTTACTCATTTTACATGTTTTATAAACCCGCGAGGGGGATACATGCTCGTTACAAACTCTTTTACATACTCTTTTATCTTATAACAATGTGATTACTTTTCAATGAATTAGTGTTTTACCAGACTATATGCTAATCTGATGTATCATTACAATCAATGTCTAAGTTATGAATCCTACAAGTCGTTAAATTTGACTTCAAGTCGTTAAATTGACTTTGGATATTAATCTGTTAGTATCATAAATCCTACAAGTCGTTAAATTTGACTTCGAGTCGTTAAATTGACTTTGGATATTAATCTGTTAGTTTCATAGATCCTACAAGTCATTAAATTTGACTTCGAGTCGTTAAATTGACTTTGGATATTAATGTTAGAGTAATAAATCCTACAAGTCGTTAAATTTGACTTCGAGTCGTTAAATTGACTTTGGATGTTAATATGTTGATATATGAGCTCTTCGAGTCGTTAAATTGACTTTGGATGATAATGTGTTGGTGACATGAGAACAAGACCAATCAGACCAAACAAGGCAATAACGGGATAATACATTGTTACTATGATTCATTGCGATTATTACTAATAACGGGTATATAATAACATGACCCAAGATTATAACAATATCATTTCATAGTAATTGTGTTTATACAATTATTATACTATTACTTGTATTCAAACTGTTTATATCAAACCTATGAATTTCACTCAACCATTGTGTTGACTTTTTAGCATGTTTATCTCAGGTAATTGAGCAAGTTGCGGCACGGAGTGACATGGACTCGAAGATGGCTAAACTGTTATCATTCAAACATGATGTTTTATATTTTGGGACCTGCCTTTGTAAAACTCTGATTTGAAATGAATGATAACATATCTTTTGAATAAACGTCTCTTTTGGGTCGTTTTCTATGATTATGATTGTTGTATCCATGAAGTAATACCCCAGATTAGCTTCCGCTGCTATATTGTAAAAATGGGGGTGTTACAGAATGCTTGTGTATCAACTTAAACTCCTAGAACAATTAAGCCAAGTTCATAGCACTTTTCATGTTTCAAATTTGAAGAAGTGTTTCGTAGACAAACCACTAGCTATTCCGTTGGATGAGATCCAGATTGATGACAAGCTTAATTTCATTAAAGAACCAGTTGAAATTATGGACTGAGAAGTTAAATGTCTAAAGCAGAGCCACATTTCAATCGTGAAGATCCGTTGGAATTCGAGACGAGGGCCCGAGTTTACTTGGGAGCGCGAAGACCAAATGAAGAAAAAGTACCCTCATCTTTTCGTTAACCCTTCATCCACGTCTTAAGCTTTGAGGACAAAGCTCCTTTAACGGGGGGAGAATGTCACACCCAGAAAATTTCAGGTCAATATTTTAAACTTTTTCGATAATTATTTTTGACTTTTATACGTTACGTTTAAATTCGGCAGTTTACTGGGAAGTTAATCCGCGTAAATCTGAAAAACGTCATCAGACGCGTTCCGACTTCAGATTTTGATTACTTTAGATATTATATGAGTTATTTTATCTTTTCTAAGTGTTTCGTAGTTTGTGATCACTCTCGGTGTTTATTTTACGCTTTAACGTTTAAATTGCATTTTTTGCATTTTTGATCAAACGGAACCCCGAAAACCAGCAATCTTTTTGTGTAAACTTTAGTTATCGTCCATCTAACATTATTAAGTCAAAAATTTCGTTCATCCCTCCCCCTCTACTCAAAACACACGCATACATACTCTAAATTAATTCCCATGGAATCTTTTCACTTTAATTTGAAACTTATGCATGCATAATTGGGATAGTGACCTCTTTGTCTTAACCTTCCCATGCACCAACACCTCTCTTACACAATTTGTCATCTTGCATGTGAGGACCACAAAGGTTTGATCATAGTTTTCAAGGTTTTTCTTCAAGATCTAAGTTAGGGTTTCAAGATTTTTTGTTGGGTTTTATAAATCTATTATTTTGGGGTATAGATCTTGTGATTTCTCTACTTGTTCTTCATTCTTGTAA
>BQNB010177906.1:0-12923 GCA_026074375.1 Tanacetum coccineum
AGATAATGCCATGTACTCGGCCTCTGTTGATGACATTGCAGTACAGTCCTGCTTCTTTGACATCCAGCTGACTAACTTACCACCTAGGAATTGTATTCCTCTAGAAGTGCTTTTGCGAGTATCAATACATCCGGCATGGTCGGCATCTGAAAAAGCTGCTAGTTTAAAGCCAGAATCCTTCAGATACCAGAGTCCTATGTTAATGGTACCCCTTAAATATCGAAAGATCCTTTTAACTTCGTTGAGGTGTTTTTCAGTCGGTCTTGCTTGATATCTTGCACAATAACATACTGCTTGCACTATGTCTAGTCTACTAGATGTCAAATACATGAGTGACCTAATTTTTCTATGGTAGTCAGTTTGGTCTACGAGTGTACCACTCAAGTCTGCATTTAATTTAGGTTTCATAGCCATTGGTGTACCAACGCTTTGTCCTTTTTCCATACCATGTTTTTTTAAGTATCTCTAAAGCGTACTTGCCCTGATTGATAAAGATACCACTCGGGGATTGGTAGATCTGAAGTCCTAAAAAGAATTCCATTTCCCCCAATTAAGACATCTCGCAAAATCTACTGTGCATTATTTTTCATTCATTATAAAATTTAGGGTTTGTAGACCAAAAAAAAAAATCTTTAAATGTAATCGATGTAAATTTGCACAAGTAGAATGTTTCCCCGTATCATATCTGATAGAGTCGGGTCTATGGTACCTTTAGTTAAACTTTGGATATTAGGTAATTTGAGAGTTCTATCATACCAGGTCTTGGAGATTGTTTCAATCCATATAAAGGGCTTTCTTTAAGCGGTAAAAAACCTGGTTCTCTGGATGATCATGATCAACGAACCCATCTGGTTGTGCAACATAAACAACCTCCTTTAGTGGACCATTAAGAAATGCCGTTTTAACGTCCATCTGGTAGATTAGAAAAGACTTATGTGCAACATAGGTGACAAAAATCCAAACAGCTTCTAAGCGAGCAACTGGATCAAATGATTCTTCAAAATCAATACCCTCTTCCTGAGCATATCCCTTTGCTACAAGTCGTGCCTTATTGTGAATTACAGTTTGGTCTTCATCCTTTTTGTTCTTTCATAACCACTTTAGCTTAATTACGTTCTTGCTAAAGGGTTTGTCAACTAGTTCCCAGACTTGGAGTCAGCTATTGTCTTCCTATTGGTTTTTGGTTAGCAGTACTCACAAAATGAGCACGAAACATTATTAATTTCAGGATCATGCAGAATCAGCCATTGCTTCCTTAATGGTTTTTGGTTCAGCAATACTCATGGAGAGTGCGAACATACACATTTCAGGATCGGTTACAATTTGTCGTCTTGTTTGCATTGGCTTGGATGGATTTCCATGAACTTGTTCTAGCGGGTGATCTTTTGTCCATCGGTATTCGGAATAGTGTGGTTGATAGAAGGTATGCATATTTTAATTATCAATGTTACGTGAGGAAGATTTAATAATTTCTCGTACCGGTGTACAGAAAGGATTGATAAATTAATCTTGATGGAACTGTGTATCTTCTGCTTGATTATCGTTGTTTTCCTTAGTATTAACATTTGTTGGATTTGTTGGTTCTGTTGAAGATTGAATATTCATTGTAGGTGGTGTGTCTTGTTGTTTAGAATTGTCGGTGGGAGAAGAAGAATTGTTGACACTTGAAGTACCTACATTGAAGAATTCATTGTACAAAGGACCGAAAAGAAGATCCAACTCTTGTTGTGACGGAACTGTTATATCTGCTGAAAGAGAAACATTTTTTAGTTGGGGGATGAGGCTAGAGTTGTCATAATCTGATGCCTTTTGTCGTTGGGGACTATTAATCGGGTTCTCTTGTTGTAAAATACATTCAGACATCTCTTTGATTTGCACAAGTAGAATGTCCTTCCCCTTTTTCTTTTATCTTATCCAAATTTTCACCATCTCTGGTTAGGTAACAAGTGCAACCAAAGATGTGAAGGTGTTAAATTAAAGTTTTCTATCATTGATGATGTGATATGCCATTTTCTCATGTGTTGGGATGATTATAGATCTATTTTGAGTATAGCATGCGGTTGCTATCGCTTCAGCCCAAAAGAACAAAGGAAGTTTAGAAGCTGAGAGCATCGTGCAAACAACCTCAACCAGAGTACGGTTTTGTCTTTCGACAACGCCATTCTATTTAGGTGTTCGAGGAGTAGAAGTTTGATGCTCAATTCCTTCTTCTTTAAAGAATGCATTAAGTGTCTTGTTTAAGAACTCAGTGCCTTTGTCAGTTCGTATAGAAATTACTGGGGCTTAAATATTTCTTTGGATCATCGTGAGAAAATCTTTTAAAACTTCTGGTGTTTCATCCTTGGAACGTAGAAAGAGAGTCCAAGTGTATCTAGAGTAGTCGTCGACAATTACCAGAATATATTTCTTCCCATTTATGCTTGCAACCCGCATTGGACCACATAAGTCCATATGAAGCAAATTTAACCGTCCTTTTGAACTTGGAACAGTCTTTGACTTGAATGGACTTCGTTTTGCTTTACTCACTTCACAAAAGGAACATAGTTGATCCTTGACATACTTCAGTTTTTGTAAACCAATCACAACATCTTTCTTTGAATGCAAGTTGATGTAGTCCAAGTTGAGATGAGAAAGTCTTCGATGCCATAACCACGCTTGAGTTGGTGATGCTTTAGCCATGAGACATATTGGAGTTGATGAAGTTGTTTCTTGAAGAGAAATTATATAGAGATCAGTTCCACGATTACCGGTTAGTAAGACGTTTCCCTGAAGATCTTTAACAAAACACGTAGATTTCTGAAATGCAACCTCTAAATCCGCATCACAGAATTGACCAACTGAGAAAAGATTATGATTGAGACCTTTGACGTAGTAAACCCTTTTGATCATGATATTTCCTTGAATCAAATCTCCATAACCAAGAATTAGAGCAAATTGATCATTGCCAAAACGAACGGCACCCAAGTATTTTTCAACAAAATTGCACAGCAGAGATAAATTGCCCGTCATGTGCTTTGTGTATCCAGAGTCAACAATGAATAGGATAAGTTGTACAATCTGCAAGAGAATTAGAGGACGATGGAATACATGACAAATTGGATCCTAAAGTGTTTGTGAGTTTTAAGACATTAGTTATCCTAGATACATTATCTATGGCAAAACTAACATTCTATCACACTTTCGATTCCTACTTTATGGTAAGCCATTTCCTTTTTGTCTTAGTAACCCATGTATATGCTGATGCATGTTTGCTTATCTACCATTTTCCATGCCTTTATTATCTCTTATACAACATCTATAGTAACTCCTTTGATTGTAATAGTTGATTCTGATGCAACTATTTTCTTATGTGGTGTTGCAACAGATTTGTTTTGCTGACTTTGGTTTTCTATAACTAATAGGCACTCATTAGAATCTTATTCTACCATTCATATAACACCTCGTATATTAGATCCTTGTATGACATTATGTTAATTCATAATTAATTTTAAGGGTTTTACGCGTTTACTCTTAAAAGTAAACATTTAAGTTAATCGCGTAAACTGAAATTGATCATACTATGTAAACGGGCATTAAACGTTTAATGTGTGTATCAAGCCAGTGTTATATAGATTATTATGAGGATAATTAAATGACTTTGTTCAAATTTTTTTATTTTTTTTTTTAAAATATTTTTGATTGGCTACGTAAAATTCTTACTTTCATAATAAATACGTTTAGGCATACCCCGAAGTTCTAAAACCAACTACCTAAACAAATACCCACGATTATACAAATACCCTAAATAATCAAAAATTCATTATATATATACATAATATGCCGAAAATTTGAGGATTGGAACAATATTTCATCACTTATAAATAATATCTAGATATTAACTAAAGTAAGTCTTACACATTTTTCCAACTTGTCATGCTAAACTTAACTAGGGTTAGAAAGTAACTAGGGTTAAGTTAGCAAGATATTTATACTATAAATAAGCATGCATGCATGGCTAATGTTTACAACTTCTACACTTAACCAAAAATTCATTTTCTTCTCTCTTTTACACCCTCAAAACCCACGGCATATATAAGCTCCCAAACAAAATTCATAACTTGATTTTCTAAGTATATACAACCCTATACACAACATACTTAAGAAATACATGTGTTGGGAAGCATTGGTTCTTCATTTTCAAGTAATAAGAAGAAAAAGGAAAGATTAGGGTTTTGAAAACCTAATCTTGGGTTATAAGCTTGGAAGCTTTATTTTTGAATCTAAACACGGGTTTAGAACTTATTTCACATCTCTTACATCATTACTAAGGTTTTCTTAAATCCTTTATACTTTTCTTTCTTATGATTTTATGTATTACATGTTAAATATAGCCATAATCACCACTAATGACTTTTAAATGTATAAAATGGATTTTTATTTGAGTTTATCAATTTATACACTTATTCTCATGTCCTAATGTTATAAATATCATGGAAAAGTAAATATAAAAGTATGTTAACTTATAGTTTAAGTATAAACATGTTTAAAGGCTAATTAGGGTTTTAATGTTATCTAAAGTAAATACATATGAAAACAATGAAAGTAAAAGGGTTGAACTTGTTACAATGAATTTACAAGGACTAGGGATGATATTGGATATTATTATAAGTACCACATATGTAAAATATGGTTATAAGGGTTTTTATAGTAAATTACTATGTTAATAATACATAAAAACAAGTTTTTATAAAGTTAATCATACAAATACATATGGGCTGTTTTAATTCGAATCTTAGGCAGTAGCTTTTGATATTTTAAAGTTATAATACGCCTCATGACGATTCCATAATGATAAGAAACTTGAAAAACCGATCTATAACGAAAAAGATACGTTAAAAACGAGTTTACGACTATAAATACTTTTATAAAACTATTTTTATAAAAAGTTACTATTCATTACAGCAACTTTTATTTTTAAAACATCTAAAATATGATATAACTTTTAATTACGAGATCGTACTCGAAAGAATCGTTAAAAACGGAACTATAACGAATAAATTACGGCATTTACGGTAATTAAAGTTTATAAAAGTAATTTTATAAACTATGAACAGTAAAAATCACTATTCATCAGTAGATTTATCTTTATAAAATATAATAAATCTTTTAATAACAAAAACGTACTCGAAAGAATCACTGAAATCGGGATTAAAACGAATAAGTTATCGCGAATACAAGTTTACGCTAATTAAAAGCCTAAAACGACAAATGAGCTGTTGTGAACAGTAATTTTACTATTCATCTCAGAATTTTAAAAACTTGAAAATGTAATATTTTGAGATCGCACGTCTACTACGAAGACGTGGACATAAGAAACGCGAGCAAGCGGATATTAAAACGGACAAGATTAGGTCATTATTACGAAAAGTATATTAATAACGTTTTCACTTAATAAAGTACTATTTTACTAAAATGATAGTCGTGATATGCAATATAGAATATTGAGTGGTTATCAAATCTTATATTACTAGGAGTTTCATATAGAGGGCCTCTTCGGATGGCGTATCGATGATTTGTGGATTTACGATTTATAAGTGTCCTAAACTCCTCCGTTACGTCATGGTTCATAACCATTCTTTAATATAATGATAGCCCGAACGATAGATACGATGTACTACCACTATAAGATTAAATTCAGTTTATGTTAATTAAAAAGAACTCTCAGTACTTATACCGCCTTAATTTAAATCGGTTGCATTATCGTCTTGTGTGAACGTTTTATCTTGAGATTACTTGAGACTATCTGTACTCAAGGTGAGTTCATAGCCCACTTTTTACAGTTTTACAGATTTATTATTATCTGGGGTGAAACAAAGCTTTTTTTTAATAAATTGGACAGCAAGTGTTGAAGTATATTGATTATGTGTTGCCCATAAGTAGCGATAACCCTCCTTGACCCATTATTCATGAACTGTTAATGCCTAGAGATAGTTGTGAATTACATTATGTGAGCGCGAATGATATAAATAAAGAATTCAATGGTGGATTAACCTCGCCCGTTTTGGGTGAATTAGCTATCACTAAGGAACGAACCGTTGACCATGTCGGACTCGGATGATGCGGTTACAACATCTGTACGGCAAATAACTGCTAAAATAGCAAAATATAGGTGACGCTTTGGTGTCATGAGCTTAGTGCAACAGTAATCTGGTTTTGTGATTGTTGGCATATGTTGTAAACATCACGTGAAAGTCTTGCGGTCCTGCATAATTTAAATACATTAACCTATGAATTCACCAACAAATTTTGTTGACGTTTTAAGCAATGTTTTTCAGGAGGTCATTAGCACTAGATGCCAAGTATCATTGGATAATGTTTGGATTGTACAGTTAAAAGACATTATGTAAATCATGTTTTGGAAAATATATGTTGTCTTTTGTAATATGAAACCAAGAACAAGTAAAGCTATAAGCTTTTTTTTTTGTCATACTATCTTTTCGTTGAGGGCATTTTCAATTTACAGTTGAGGGCACGACGATTAAACTTCGAAAATTAACATTAACAGATGTGATAATTGAAGCATTCGTTGGGGGCAGTTGACCCCCTATGATGGGAATGGCTCCGCCCCTGTTCAACACTTTTGGTCTCAAACTAGACTGTTAAATGTGCATTTGGTCCTATTTTGCAAACACCCACTCAAATTTTCGTTAGCATCCAAACACCCTAGTAACTCCGTTGGTCCCAAAACTTTTCAATGAACGAATTCAAAATAATACCCGAATCCAAACACTTCTCTTCTTCAACTTTTCATCCACCACCACCTCTTTTCACCACCAAACGATAATCATTTTTTCCTCTTTCTTTGTCCTTTTCCATCTCATCTTTTTCCGCCAATTTGTTTTCGAATAGAAAATCCCAAGTGAGACTAGATTAATTTTTAAATTAACGAGAATTCAAGATCTTCTGTTGACAAGAATACATTCTTTCTTAATTCTCATGTTCGCTAATAGCATAAAACCAAACAAAATGGGCTCTCAAGTTGGGTCAAGTACTATATATATAATAATATATTTATAACTTATATATATGAGTGTAACTATGAGTAGATAAATATGTGGCAATGACATGAAATACCATCTCAATGATGACATGGACACACATATAACATTTAATTTCGAAATTTGTTTGATTTTCGATTTTTTTTGAAGATATCTCCATTATTATCAAGATATAGCATATTCAAAAACTAAACCCTAAATGATGTATTAAAGTTTTTATAATTTAAAATAACTAAGTTAAAAGAAAAATGAAAGAAAATTCTAAAACGGAAGCTTAAAAGTGTTAAAAACGAAGAAAACGAAAACTGGGCCCGAGACCCGTGCTTTAAAAACTCAAAATGTGCAAAATTGACCCTACGAAAGTTTTCCTATTTTTCCTAAGTGTAATATGACAAAATAAAATTTTCTAAAAAAGAAAAATATTTTTTTGATTTTTATTTAATTTTTAATAATTAAAAAACAGATTTAAAGAAAATAAATGATAAAAAATAGAAAACGAAATGGGAAAAATCTCAAAAAATTAAGGAAAGTAGCTAAAAGAAAGATGGATCTATGAAAAATAAGCTGGAGGTCCCAGCTTATCAATTAAGCCACGAATTAAGCCAAAAACAGCTTATGGGCTTATGGGCTAAAAAAAGGTATAAGAGAATTAATTGTGCAACAATAGCTGGATGAGCTATTGAAGCACAAAGGTTATGAGGGTGTGAGTGTGGGACGTTTGTTATAAAGGGGGAGGCCCAGGGTTCGAGCCTGGGCCTCTCTCTTTTTATAATAACTTTTTTTTCTTTTTTTTCTAAAACTTATAAATGACACAAAATTAAGCAAATTTAAAAAAGGAACTTTTTTCAAAACTCACAATAAGCTGGGGAAATAAGCACAAACAGATGGCAGTATTAACTTTTTAAGCTAAGGGCTCATTTTAACTAAACTGTTGGCTTATAGGGGCAAAATAAGCAAAGGAAAAACAAAAATAAGCAAACTCAGACAATAACTAACACCTAATAAGCAAGGAAAACTAAAGATAAGCAAAGAAAAGCAGGCTCATAAGCACTAAAAATCAAATAAGCTAAAAGGCACACACTGCATCACACACAGCCTGGGGACAGCTTTTAGGCTTAAAATTAAGCACCTAAATAGAACCTTATGGCTTAAGGGCATGCACTAGCTTAAAGAGGGGCTTAAGGCCTTCTAAAATCATAAAAAAGAATAAAGTTTGAAAATCAAATTAGCCAAGAAAAGGGCTTGTGAAAACAGCATACACTGACTTTGGCTACTTTTAGTTTTAAAAGGGCTATTAAGCAAACTTAAAATAAGCTCAAAATTCAAAACAAAGTTAAAACAGATGGAGAATAGCTCCTAATGAGCTTGTGCTCAAAAATTAAAAAGCTGAAAAACAATTTTACTAACTGAAAGTTAGAAATGAAAAATGGCTTTTGAACTAAAAATTTGACTAAAAGAAAGAGTTGACAGTTTAAGTAAAACCAAAGCTAACCAAATGGGACTACTTTTACTGCATTGAACACAAAGAAAAGACACAAAAATAAGGCAGAAAAGACTGTTTTAGATTCTTAATCAAATAAGCCCATTTGAAACTGTTTTTATGAACATAGTTTATAAAGACTTATAGAAAAACCTTAAGGAAATCTTAAACACTTGAAAACTATTAAAAACAGGTTAAAATCAACTCAAGAGTGCTTGTGCAAGTTCATCAAATAACCCAATGGTTTTCAAAACCAGTTTGACCCACTTTTATCCCTTGACCCAAACACCCCTTTAAATGATAAAGATCAAATTCAAGCTGATTTAAAGGGTTTTAAGGCTAGGCTTTTGGAAACCAGATAACAAGCAAACAATGTTGAGCAAAACTAAGATAAAAGCATACAATAATAAGCACTAAATAAGTTATAAGCAACAAGCAGTATTAAGCATATAAGGGACAGTTTTGACTTAAATCTTAAACAAAAGACAAAGCAGGCAAATAACAACATAAACAAGCATAAACATCAGATAATAAGCAAGATAAGCAATAAGATAAACACAAATAAGCTAATGAACAGTAAAAATTAGCAAAAATTAAAAAGAAAACTTACAAAGAGTCCTTGGCTTTTTGGCAAGATTTAAGCTCTTACAAGCTTAAAAACAGATCCTAATGCTTACCATAAGCTCTAAAACCTATGGCCATCCTTTTCAAACCATGCTCATTGCTTCTTTGACAGTTTCTTTGGAGTTTTTTTTGGATTTTTGACTTTTTTTGACAGAAAATGGAATGAGCTTCTATAAAGGCTTTCAATGACTTAAAAGCTTATCTATAAGCTTAAACAACAGAATTTTTAAAGACAAATAAGTAAATGACACTATTTTAAAGAAAGCTTAAAAATGACAGAAATTTAAATGCAATAATTTAAAATGACAAGAAATGAAATGACAGAAAACTTAAATTGCAATATTGAAAAGGGTACAAATTTTTGATATTACAAGTTGTTTGCTTAAAACACAAAAATTCGACACTCTTAAAAATGAAAATACAAAAGCCTACTTATACTAAGTCTTGTGTCTCTTTGGCTGTGTTTCTTCATAGAGAAAATTCCAGGCATGTGCTTGTTGTGTGAGAGAGATGCCCAATCAATCTTGGCCCTTCATGTTTGCTTGGAGCCCAATCTCTAATCTCAACCCTTCATTTGTTGTTGTTTTCTTCGAACCAATGGTTGGCTTAGGGATTGCCAACTTGTATCTTGGAGGCTTGTGAGGGGAAAGAGATGAGTTTGGAGTATAGTGAACAGTGGTCGAGGAGGGGGGGGGGACAGGGATACATGAACAATGGGTCAGGGATTTGGCGGGTAAAATGGGTTGTGTGTACAGGGTTTTAATTTTGTTTTGTGCAGAGGTGAGTTTGGTGACTTGGCAATTTTCCCCCCTCAAAGTGTCTTATGAGATTGCAATACCAGTCCTTGCGGTGTAAACGCCCGTTAAGTATCATAGATTTGGGCCAGTTTATATCAATTGGGCTCGTTTGGTAAATGAAAGGGATAATGGGCTTTTAGTGGTTAAATATAAAAGGGATTGGGCTCATGGTCTTCATATAGTATACTAATGGGCTGACCCGGCCCATTAGATGGGTTTGGGTGGGTCCATTAAGTATTCTTCGGTATCGGCTCCGGTTTTGACTGTTGACTTTGCGGGGCTGACTTGACTTCATCTTGGGTTTGCTTCGATTTGACTTTGTCTTTTCCACGCTTTTCCATTCCGTGCTCAGTTTTGTTGTTTTTAGCTTGATTTTTCGTCCTTTTTTTCGGATATCCGTTTCCTGCACAATATAAGTGAAAACATACAAATACAATGTATTTTTTGTACGTTTTTGGTCATTTAAGTCCGATTTTAATGGTGAAAGGTATGTGTAATTAAACGCATACCAAAATCCCCCATACTAAGATATTGTCGTGTCCTCAAGCAACGCTATGAAGTAAGCACTTAGAAAACTAAGAATCTCGATCCCCCTCGACTAATAACCTCGAAAAGTAGTTAAGTGTTCGTCAAGGGGAAGTAAAGACTCATAAGTTTTGAAAAGCCCCGTCTTTACCATTTTTAAATATATACTCTTATTCCTACACATATTTTTGTATTTTCCATTTTCTCATTTTTTTTGTACTTTTCATATTAAGCAACTAACTAACTTATTTGACTTTCGTTATTTTATAACTTTTAGGGATCATAGAACAAGATGCATTTCGATCCGAGAATGCCCCAAAAAGATAAATTCATCGTCCCTGACTTTTTACTTATTCCAAACCAAGCTTAAAACGAAATCACCGCTAATTATGAGTTAAGATGCTAACACTACTCATATTTATAACTTGTGAACTTTTCACTCCCGATAATTATTATATCTTAGGTGTATGTGTTATTTTGAATTTCAACCATGGATCAACGTTTTGCAAAATTCTATGCATTACGTTCCACCTGAGAATAATGAGTTTAAAGGCGAGATCATCCTATGTAGCGACTTTCGTCTCGGCACATCCCAACCTCATCGGCTAAGTGACCAGGCTTTTTACACCCCACAGAGACTAGTATCGGGACTCATGGACCTTAGGTTTCAAAAACTCTTAGATTTCCTGTATACACATAGCTTATAAAACAGAATAGCCAAAGTTCAAAGGCATATTTGAATTTAACAAAAAGAAATCTATTTATTAATTCACACTTAAATATTAAACATTGATGCAATTGTAACCCTCGACCTTTTAGAAGGCTGCAACATCGGTTGTGAGCCGGCAAGATACAACAAACTTTTATCAGCCCACAGTTTATATTTATTATATTTTTTCATTTTTCATCATCATTTTTTTTAGGGAAGACTTCTTTTTGAAAAATTTAAGTATAAATTTGAACTAAGGCTAAAGTTTTTGCTATATACTACATAAAAATTATTGATTTAAGTTTAATCTCCAAAAGTAGCACGTATATTAATCAGGTTAAGAGCTTATGGGAGAAAAAGCGACAAATTACACACATGAGCTCTTAAGATTTCCAAATAATCCTTGTTTAGCATCCCATTCATAATTAACACTATCATTTTTCGTTCTTCGCGAATATTCGCGAACGCTTAGTCTAAATGTTAAGGAACAAGCTAGAGCTCAACACGCTCGATCGAGTCAAAATTTATTCTTATTCTACCCAGCAGGAAAGTCAAAATTGTGACAAAACACTTATTTTATTTTTGAAAATTTTTAAATTTTTTCATTTTTTTTGAAATTTTGGTGGTAAAAACGGGATTACGTGAAAACAACAGCTGCAGGCACAATCAAATCGAAGATCCCCCCATACTAGAATGAAACATTGTCCTCAATGTTTTACGAAGGGTCTCTACGTAAATCCTAAGCCGTTTATTAAGTATGCTTAAAGATAAACGTTAGTCGATAAGATTTGGATATCGGATTCCCAAATGAAGCTGAGGACTTGAAGCTCTTGTGATCGAAGGACAAAACCGCGAGCACGAGAGGCTTCAAAAATCCGGGACAATCCTGGACAATCACAAAAACACAAGCAAACGAGAAAGGAAAGAGGCAAGCCTCTCACAACAAAAAACACTTTATTCATTACTACATAATATAACTACGGATAAGCATGGGGTGCCTCCCACGAAGTGCTTGTTTAGGGTCACTAAGCTTGACCCAATCCCCGAATTCATTTGTCCTTGGGGAAGGTTTGGAGATCCGGGACAACCAATTTTGGTACGTCCCCTCCAAAGTAGTGCTTAATTCGATGACCATTCACCTTAAAGTTTGGCCCGGAGTTTTGAGATAACTCAACGGTGCCATATGGAAAAACATGGGCAATGGTGAACGGTCCGGACCAACGAGATTTCAACTTACTCGAGAACATCTTCAATCTAGAGTTAAAGAGGAGGACTTGATCACCGATGTTGAAAACGAGGTTTTTGATCTTGGCATCATGGATTCTCTTAGTTTTCTCCTTGTAAATCAAAGAATTCTCATAGGCATGATCACGAAGTTTATTTAGTTCATTGAGTTGAACTTTGCGGTGATCACCCGCGGTCTCGAGGTCAAAGTTAGCATGCTTCAAGGCCCAGTAGGCTTTGTGCTCGAGCTTAATCGGTAGATGACATGCCTTTCCATAGACGAGCTTGTAAGGAATACACCCGATGGGTGTTTTGTAAGCTGTTCGGAAGGCCCAAAGAGCATCATCTAATTTGTCCGACCAAGAGGCACGGTTCTTGCCCACTGTCCTTTCAAGAATTCGTTTCAAGCCACGATTGGATACCTCAAATTGCCCTCTTGTTTGTGGGTGATATGCGGTGGAGAGACAATGAGTGACTCCGTATTTAAGCATGACCTTTGCAAACTGGTCATTGCAAAAATGGGTTCC
>BQNB010177907.1:0-12923 GCA_026074375.1 Tanacetum coccineum
TGCGCCTATTCCATCTGAGCTAGGTCGGGGTTTATAGGATTCCCCTTTTCCAAGTGTGGTCCAATAAGGTGCTTCCTCCTCACCTAAGTCTACTCCTTTTACATCGAATACCGACCTAGTGATTCCTTCTCCTAAAGCTATTTTGGCCATCCTACAATCTATAACTGCGTTGGAGGTAGCTAGGAATCATCTTCTTATAAGCAAAGGGGTCCTTTTTTATATCGAGTACGTAGAAATCATTTAATAGTTTTAGTTTTCCTATGTGGACTTCTACGTCTTTAACAATCCCAACGGGGTAGGATTTGGTTCCATCAGCCAATCCAAAGATATGGTCAGTCTCTTCTAATAGTCTGATGTTAAGCTTTTTAAAGAGGTAAAGTATGATTATGTTTATGCGTGATCCTAGATCAGCCAGGGTGTGAAAAGGTTTTAAGTCCCCTAATCTATAAGGCAGAGTGAATAGCCCGGGGTCTCCCATATTTACAGGTATTTCACCTTGAACAAATGCTGATCCATTTTTGCCTAGTTCTAAGCTCTCCACGTATTTATCTAATATGGCATTGTAAATTAGAGCATGAGCTAGTACTTCGAGAACTGGTAGGTTAAGATGCAAATCCTTAAATTCATCTTTAAGAGTTGGTTCAGGTTCCTCCGGTTGCTGTGGTTTGATTTTAACCACGGGTTGCTACAGGTTTGTTTGGGAAATGATTGCCTCATCAAAATGTGCCTTGATAGCATTGATTGAGGTGGACAGGTGAGTTGAGAATTGTGAGTCTATTGTTGGGTAAGAACGAGTATGGCCTTTAACATAGTATCGATTTTGGTTCTTAACCGTATCGCTAGATAATGTGCCCGCTATTTGATCGATGATGGCCTTCAACACAATGTCGATTTTGTGGGTCATCTCACTTTGTTGTTGTTTGAAATCGGCTTCAAACTTGGACAGTCTAGCATCTTAAGATGCCATGAAGTCAAAAACCAGTCCTTCTATATTTGATTAATTGTTAAAATTTTGAGGACGATTGTTAAAGGAATGGTTCGGGATTAAACTGTTGGGTTAGAACTGGTTAGGTGAGTTTGAAAAATTAATTTAGGAATTTTGGGGTCGTCTCCACCTAAGGTTTGGGTGACTTTTCCATGACGGATTGTAGGTGTCACCAAGATTATTTTGCTTGGGCTTGAAGGTATACCACTAACCTCCCGCTTCATCGGTACGTGAGGATGCGTATTCAACAAAGGCTTGTTCAGGATCTTCCATGCAGTACTGAGTGTCATGAGGACCACTACAGAGCTCACATGAGGTAGTGATTTTGTTCACTTGAGTAGGTTACGTTAGAGCAAGATAAGCTTCCATCAAGCATTGAACTTGATTTTCGAGCTCAATTAGACGGCAGTCGGATGTACTCGGGACATCTTGAGGCAAAACGATTACCTTGACCGACTAAGCAAAATCCCTTAGGTTTTTCTAACTTTTGTTGTCATAGAGGGCGAGGTCCTCTAATAATGCACAGGATTCTTCAGCGTTGAGGTCACGAAGCTTACCACCGGCTGATTGGTCAATGATTTGTCATGTGATGGGATTGACATGGTCATAAAAAATTTGGACTTGAAGCCACAGGTCTATGCCATGATGAGGGACTTTTTGGAGTAAGTCCTTGAAACAATTCCATGCTTCGGATAAAGATTCTTCATGATGTTGTTGGAACATCAGGATATCATTGCGGACTTTTGCTGTCCTTACCGGTGGAAAGAATTGAGTAAGGAATCGGGTAGTAAGATCCTCCCATGTGGTGATGGATCCTGCTAGAAGGCGTTCAAGCCAACTGCTAGCTTGATCACGAAGGGAAAATTGAAATAAAGGCAGGCGCATTCTTTCCCTATTGTCACTGTCAAGGTCAAGTGAGTCTACAAGTTTAAGAAAATCCTTAAGATGTTGGTTTGGATCCTTGGACCAAAGTCCATGGAATGAGCATCCGTTTTGCACCAACCGGATGGTGTCGGATCGAAGAGGTACCATGTTGTTCCCTACAAGAAGCTCAATGGTATTCCTATAGCCCTTGTGTCTTGGTTTGGAGTAGTCTCCTAGAGTATAAATAGGATTCTAGTCTCCCATGGTGGCTGACGAGAATGGGTTACGAAACAAATAATACAAAGAAAAGATAGACTACAAGAAAGCTAATATGTGGAATTAAAGTCTCACTTGAAAGGATTTAAGTGAGTAGAGCTAAGCTAAACTATGATCTAAACCTAACTATTCCATAGGTGGCGGCGCCAAAAACTTGATGCGGTCATCGTTGGACTTCTACACGAAGTTTTACAACTCTCTAGGCAGAGCACCTAATCGTTGTAGTAGTAGTATAGGCAAGACTCAAGGGGTTGTTATCATTCACTCAGGGAATAGGTTGGAAAGGCTTGACCATGGTCTAACAGATTTCTAAGGGTTAAGAGAAGATTCTTTTTTTGTATTTTTATATTTTATGGAAAGCAGGTAAATCATATATTTGAGAGGAGGGTTTGGTTTTAGCTAATAAACTAAATAATAACTACGCTAGTGGTGATAACAATAAGATAAAATATTGTGCTTATTTAATCATGTATTACTCCCTAGATTGCTTCTCCTATTGTTGTTGCTTTGTCACCCTTGTGATGATCTATGTAATTATTTCCTAAGTCATGAACGAACTACACAAACCCGCCGTCTACTTAGTATTCCGTTAGAGCAACACATAAGTAAGGTAGTATGAAGACTATTACTAGGCCCCTAAGGGTATACTAAGTGCATGTGAAATATATTAAAAGTAGATCAGCCATATTAGGGGGCAAGGTAGTATGAAGACTATTACCCAATGGTATCCTTTCTACACAATCATGTTTTCCTAGACATGTCAACAACGATACAAACAAAAGCTGGTTTTCTAAGACCTAACATGCACATCCATCACAAGAAGCAACACCACTAAGATCTACATTCTAGGTTTCATACAATCATAAATAAACACAATAGGAGGTTTAGCCAAGCATGTTAAAGATAAAGCAAGAACAATAAATAATCACACAACAAGACATATTGAATGATTAAGTAAACCTTACTTGATTAAAACATGAATTAGAGGAAGTACAATAGGGGTTTTAGGCCCTAAAATCGTCCCTAATAGCTGATAAACAAACTAGGCTTCATACCCTCTTTTTATTCTAAAGTTACACACTTAAAACCCTGAATTTAGGTTTGTATATATAGGAAAATTACTGTGACGGCGTTGTGTTTTAACTGTGACACCATCATGAGAGAGAATATTCTAGATAATGGACTGGGTCGTATACTCTGACGCCGTCGTGAGATTCAGTGATGCCATCTTGGTCTTCGTTGTGACGGCGTCACGTTGTATTGGTGACGTCGTCTCCAGCTGCTGAGAACATTATCTTGAGTGATGTTGGTATAGGTCCATAGTCTTGTCTGCTTCTTCTCTAAATAAGCCCAAGTTACGTGTAATTCTTCCAAATGTCTTCTAAATGTGAAATACCTAAAAAGGAACGATTAAGAACTTATTTTGGGCATAAATGCACGATTTAGGGGGTTAAACGACTCCAAAAAAGTGTATAAAATGACACCTCATCATTAGTATTTTAATTTAGTGTAGCTTAGATTAATTTGCATATTTGTGTGTTTGTTTTGTGTGTTTGATTTCTGCATTGTATATTTTGCATATTGTGTGTTTGTTTGTTTTTCTGCATTGTTACAGTCTACTGTAACTTTCTGAGTCAAATACTCAATACGGCGTATTCATCTTCTTGGATACGGCGTATAAATTTTTTCAAACCAATAAAGCGTATTCGACTCTATCATCAATACGACGCATTTAGTTTACTGAATACGGCGTATTAGTCTATTTGACCATTTTCTTTCCCAGCAAATTTATTACAGGTTAAAATGGACGACCCCAATATTACTATGGAAGAATATATCAGGCTTAAGAAAGAAAAAGCTCGTAGGCGTGGTAAGGTGTATAACTGGGAAACTGCTACGTATGGTAAGATCTGGTATAATGAAGACGTTCACGACCTTTGATCTGTTGAAACTGAATTCCCAGCTATAGTCTTTGATGACGCGTTTACATCTGAAGTAACGCTCTCCTATGAACCCACGATAAGTCCTCTTAATGACAATCAATTGACGTTGGAATATCGTTTGACGAATCTGACGATGAAGATTACACGGTAATTTATGACAAAAATTTATTTTCTTATAAAATAATTTCTGTTAATGATTTGAAAACGGATTCAGAAAATGATAATGATAAAGTAAATATGCCTTCGTTTTTGTCACCCGAGCCTACGGTCAGTTATTTTGATGATTTAGACTACTTTAAAGATTTTGAGAAAGAATTTTCGGCCATTGTTTACAATGATGCTCTAACGTCTAAAGTATATTTCTTAAGTAAACCTACTCTAAGTCCTTAACATATCAATGAATTTAAATCGAAAGACGAAACATCATTGTCCAAATGTGATGAAGAGGAACAAAACGTTTTATACTTTAATGATCTATTTCCTTTTAACGTAATTCATCCTAATGATTCAGAATTAGATACGAACAATGATGATGATAAAATCGATATTAAACAGTCTTCAGGGGGGGGGGGGGTAATGTAATAAATACCAATGATGGTGCCTATGCACAAGGGTCAAATAAACTTTTCAAAACAAGTCATGATACATCTAATAAATTTTTCAAAACTAATTTTTTTATCAAGGAATTAAATGTTAATATTGTGACTTGTAATTATCTTAACAACGGGATGCTATTAAATCCTATTAAGAATTTATATGTGCCATTTGGCATTCCGTTCGACCCCAAATTGTTTTATAAGGATGGGATTAAATTGGGGCAAGTCTAACTTAACGACTTTTCTGTAAACAAAAGTGCTTGTCGGGAGACAACTCGGAATGTATTTTCAATTTTTATCGAGTCTGTTTTCCCAGTTTGTCTATACGGCGTATCCAAACCCCATGGATATGGCGTATTGATTTTCTGGACGTTATCCAGTCTTTATTTTTCTGTATTTTAAACTTTATTGTCAACTTTGTCGATATGGAGTATTCATTAAATGAATACAGCGTATTCGACCTCTGACCAGTATTTAGGATTATTTTCTACAGGTATCAATGTGGCGTATCCTAAGGAATGGATACAGGGTATCGACTTCCTGTATAGTTTTTAGGTTTTTATTTCAAGTGTAACCAGCAAATACACGGAGAAAGAAATTGCACTTGTTTTCTTATGCTTAATACTGGACCTTCTGAACAAAAATGACGATGTTGGTGGAGTATTTTATAGAATCTAATGTGTGTTGTAGAAATGTGGGCATTTAGACACACTCTACAACACACATTCTTGCTCATAAAATCAACATGGAAAATCTACCGAGCAAATATCAGGAGAGTTTCTCATTCTAATTCTTTTAATTCCCGTTTTTAATGTTTTATCAATACAACGAGGACATTGTATAACTTAAGTGGAGGGATGGGAATTAGAATGATATTTGTCTTATTTTTCACATTAAAGTGCTTAAATTATGCTCAAATTTGAATTTTTTTAAAGCATACTTCTGTGAACTTACTTGTTACATAACCTGCACACAATAACCCTTATTAGATATTATGAGGATTTAACCTTATCCGTTTCCAAATGTTTACCCAAATTCTACAAAATTATAAGTGTGCCGGTGATGTAGTGGACTTTAGAACTTGACTTGGTATATCACTCGAGACCGCAACGATGAGTACTATGGACTTAGATGGAGTAACAAGTTTAACTAGTAAATTTTTAGGAATACACCAAAAAGCCTAAATGTTAACTAACTACACTGGTTAGTTAAACCCCGTGTAACCCTTTGCTTACTCTCACTATAAGAGTAAGATCCCCTAGAAAAACCTATTGAGCCATTTCTGTCTTTTTCACACCAAATGTCTATTCGTTACACCTTTACACCTTAGCCTACCCTGTAGATTAAGCCTACTTAATCAAGTTGTTATTTGCTTTTGTGTAAAGTTTTGTATTCCCTATGTCAAAGTGAAATTTTCTATCTCCGGTTAGGTTGGGAAATTGCGCAATGCAATGGAAAAATATGTAGCTCGTGTATTTTACTACTTTCGCGATTATGTATTATGTCCGAAGATGAAGTGTTGAAAGAAAAATATTATCTGGATGAATTATGATTGTGAAAATGGTGAAATTGCAACAAGATTTATGTTTTAAAAAAATGAAAAAAATAGAAAATGCATCAAAAAAGAGGAGAATGATTGATAGTTGGTTCATTGAAACTTAAATCGATGAAATACTTAGAAGGATCGATTATTTTTTAATATGTGGATAAAAATCAACGATGTATAATTTTGTATAAAGTGGCCGATATCACCACTTTTGTAAAAGTATGTAAAGTTTGGGATGATTGGAAAGTTGACTGTTATAGAAACGCCAACTTAGGTTGTCTTTGTCATTTCTATGATCGAGGCATTTGTTTATATTTCTGATTCTTTATCATGGAATGGTCAGGAAATGTTTCTTGCAACTATATACCTTATTTGTCCAAGCTTAATCTATTTGTTTTGTGAATTTTATATAACAATAATTTACTTCTCTTTCCTAGCAACTAACATTAGGTTTTACTCGAACGAGGTTGAGATCGATTCATGCATGTCTATTCCGTCATTATTGCCATGTATGCGTGATTCAGCCACCTTGTTGGTTTATTACTTTTGGTGAAAGTTAGAAGATCCCTACCCTATATTGTTCTTCATCCTAATTGGTTTATTATATTGGTGAAAGATAAGAAGGATCATACCCAATCATTTTCAATCCCTTAACCTTGTTAAAACACTAATGAGGATGTGATTGGAAACCATGTCTCTCCGTGTTACAAGCCATGTCTGTGTGCTCAGCAGCCGTGTTGGTGTGGTTATTTTGTTGAAAAGATTTGTAGAATGCTCAACCCCTAAGCTTATTATAAAAACCTATTTTACCTTTATAAACGTGTTACTCCTTAGCTTTAGTGGCGGAGATGTGTATCCTTGCCAAGCCTATGATAGAATACTCTCCACGACCGAGCAATTGAGCGAATTAATTACATGTTACCACATAGATTAGTTGAGTGATTTGAGTGTTTTCATCTACCTATTTCATGAGGTGTTTGGTTATGTACTTGTAATAGATCAAATAATTGCGTAACAAAAAAATCCTTAGGGATACATTTTCATAAACTTCTAAAGGCTACATGGAGGACAAGGTAGGATTCAAGTGGGGGGATATTTGGTGACATCAATAACATTTATTTTAATAGCATCATTTATCCATGTAATGAATCCATTTAGTTTAATTATTGCAAAAATATGTTACTTAATTCGTTTATTATTTGGTGGAATTGTAAATAGTTTGGACTTTGATTGGTGAAGATTAGCAAAAAGGCACGCATTTTGGAGATTAAATGAAGACATTTAAGATTACTGTTCTGACATCCAATACGTCGTTTCTTCAGGAAGATACGGCGTATCTATGCCTGCACTTCACATAAACAGGTTGGGAAGGAGACAGATCTACGTATCCGGGAAAGACCAATTACGCCGTATTCAAGCTTATGGAATAAATATTCTGGAAGATACAAACGTGGTCCACTACTTCAAGAAACCACGATACGCCGTATTGACCTCAGTCAATTTCACCGTATCGACCATATTCCAGACCTTATAAATAGAGAACTCAAAAACGAGTTTTAAGTGTGCTAAATCATATTTTCGATACCCAAACCATAAAAGTCGATTTTCAGAGGAGAAGAAGAGCAGAAGAGGTCTTGCAACGTAATTAATTCCATAGGAAACAACTTGTAATCTCTTATAATCTTGTAATTGTTTAGTTTTTGTAATCTTCGTTATCTCGATTAGTTTACCCTTGGTTTAACTTATTACCTTTGTTATTGATTATGAATGTTTTTTAAAGGCTAATACCTTGGGTATTAGCCATTATTAATATAGATTTATTAATGCTTGGTTTGTTTATCTCGAATTGCTTAATTATATAGTTGATTGTTTGTATGTGTTTATAGTTTATACTTATTTATGTGTTTTTCTATGCGACCTATCATTCAACTAGATCTAGTTGTACGGATTGTATTCTTAGATTCCAAAAGGCTCTCCATATAGTGATTTATACATCTAGACCAATGGGATCACGAATAAAGACCTATCTTTACCCTTAGATTGTGAGCTTAGTTGGATCGGCAGGTAACCCTTGGGATCAACGAGTACGTTCTCAATTAATTGGTAAAGACTTGGTTAGTGGACTACTAGTGTATGAATTGCCTTTAAGCAGTAAGTGGGTAAAGTCTCTATGAGCTAGGGTTTAACAAGATCACCATTGCTTTAATCCCTAAGATAGATTATAATCAGCAAATAAGGATGCTTTATGCGGATACTTTTAATTATGACATAATTCTTCGTATCTAGGTCTTAGGAAGAAGGACCGCCTAAGTCTTAAGAATGATATGTCGCCTCGAGATAAGTAATCATTGCACTAAATAAACAAACCAACGTTCTGATTGGATTGATAATGGTTAATACAGTTTTCTTATATTTGGCTAGACCGCTCTTATCTTCTGTTAATTTGCTTGCGTGTGTTTTAGTGTCTTAAATTGATTTTAGTTTCCAAAAAAAACCGTGCCAGTCTCTCAGGCTGAAAACCCCCTTATCTATTAGATTTAGGATTAACATAGGTTTAGCATAGGTTTAATATAGAATAGAATTAACTTAGTTTAGATAACCAAAATATTAATAAATTGAAAGATTGTTTCTCGCTCTTAGTGATTGACACCCTACTTACCACGAAACTTCCATCTGACCGGGTACATAGCCTGTTAAAGTGTTGTTTTTGGTAAAGTCAGCAAAATATAAATTGAAAACTTGAAATCATAAAATCACACACCTTACTACAACACATCAATTTATAAGTTGTGTTAGATGTCTCTTGTATGTGTTAGAGTGTCCTCAAACATGTTAGAACATCATAGATAAGGTTTTCTTGGCTTAAAATTTGGAATTTTTCTCAAAAAGTTAATACAATTGGTGTTCTTGGAGGTAAAGCTTGTTATAGGGTTTCGTGAGTCATTTGTGTTGGCTTAGAATCATGTAATAAAGCAACAAAATATGCGTGCTTAGACAATTATGTGTTTTTTTCTTGAACATTGGCTGATTTAGGCATTATTAGAATAACTAATCGATTTAGTCATTATTAAATTGCTTAACCGATTTGGCCATATGATATTTGCTTGGCCGATATTTCCTTCTGCTTAGCCTGGCCGATTTCTCCATATCACATAAGCCTGGCCGATTTAGCCATCTCTCAAAAGCCTGGCCGATTTAGCCATATCATATAAGTCTAGCCGATTTAGCCTTCTCTTAAGCCTAGCTAATTTTGCCAACATGTTTTCATTAGCCAATTTATACATGCTTGATTATCATGCTTGACTCTTTTTGATCTTGGATTGCTTACATAACTTAGATTAACTTTAACCTGTATTGATTATTTTTCCTGGGTTGACCAACATTTGGACCGTTGACTTTCTAAGTTGAATTTTAACCGTTGACCTTAGTTGACTTTTTCATTCATCTTTTGTTAAACCATATGTAAACCTCTGATTAAATAACTAGTCTTGCATCTTAATCAATCACAACAACATGTTCAAAAAGCCTAATAAGTGATATATATATTCGCTTATATATAATCTGTATTGGACTATTTCTAGCAGAATCATGAATCCACTAGTTCTTCAACAAGTTGACCTGGTTACACTTGATAATTGTGTTGTGATTGGGAAGTGCAACATAAGGATTGAACCAATAAAGACTCAGAAAGAATCCACTTACAAAGTTGTTCTGGACACTCTCAAACTCTCTCCCTGCTACCAAGCTTTCTTAGTCACTGTTGACATTCCTGAGATCTACATGCATCAGTTTTTGTTTACAATCTCTAAGATCAAAGACTCCTCATCTTACCAGTTTAAGCTTGACGAAAAGAAGTTCATAATTGGTGTAGAAGTTTTTTGTAAAATTCTCTAGATTTGCCCTATACTCCCTAAACAAGAGTTTGTTAAACCACCTTCTCATGAAGAAATTATCACGTTCATCAAAGAAATTGTTTACAGGGGAGAACTAGAATCTATCACTGAGTTGTATATTGATCACATGAGTCAACCATAGAGAACCTTCGCTTCTATCATCAACAAGTGTCTGGGGTATGTACTATAAGAAGAATGAAGATTTTATTAAGTTAATTTTGGAAGACTTTATGTACCAGATTGACAACAGACAAACCACTGGTGTAAGACGTTCAAACATGCCGTATCCCAGGTTTACAAAGGCAATCATTCAACACTTCATCTCCAAAGACAAAACCATTTCCATGAGAAACAATTTGTTCATGCACTCGATCAAGAATGATAGTGTTTTGGGAGTACTGAAGTTTATTTCTAAGTATGAAGATAGGAAAGTGTATGGCAAAACGATTCCTGATGTCATGCTGTCTAAAGAAATCATGGAAACTACAGCTTATAAGACTTATCTTGCTTTCGCAACTAGAAAAGCCATTCACAAGAAAGCTAGAAAAAGGACAAAAGTTGCTACTACTACGATGAAGGAAAGTATCTCACTGATGATGACAATATTATCTTTGAAGACCCTGATGTTGCTCTTGAATTGGCCAAGTTAATAAGCAAAACTGAAGCTGAAGAACAAGAAGCAGCAAGACTTTTGCATGAGACTCATGAATGTATAGTCACTGAAAAGCCTAATGTAAGATGAAGGCAGACATGATTTGTCTTCAGAGATACTCCAACAGTATCAAAGAATAAACCAGTGTACTAATTTCAAAAACTCAAAGGTGTTCAAGTAATGTCTTTTGAAGAACGTCTTGCTGCTGATACGAAGAAAGCCATCAAAGCCAGCAAACTAGCTACAGGACCACAACAGACTACAGGCTCAAGTGAAGGAGTTGGTTTGATACCAGAGGTTCCCGACGAGCTAAAGGTCGATTTAGCAGCTACTGATGTCTCAGAAGAAAGTTTGGGTAATGATAGTGACACTGAGAAGTCGGATGAAGAAGAAGTTCCATGGATCTACTCAGATGATGATGAAGAAAACAAGCATGATAATGATGAAACACAAAGAGACGAGTATGTGCATGAAGATGAATACGTACATACGGATTATGATGAAGGAACTGAATCAGACAACGAAGACCAAGCAATTGGTGATGCTAAAAAGAATGATGAAGACAAAGCAGAAAAAGAAAAAGATACCGATCAAGAACCTATTCAAGATGAACAAGCTAAAGATGAGCTAGCAGGTATTCTGGTCTCAATGATACGCAAAGAGAAACCTAAACTATTGATCTTCACATCCATCCAATCTGTGTCACCTAACTATGGTAATCAATTTCTTATCTCTTCTTGAACGTTCATTACTGGGTACTATTAAGGAATCTACAAATGCAGAAATTACATCTATGGTAGATGTACAAACTCAACAAGAGATTCCATATGTAATTTCAGCACCTTTGCTTGATGTACTTGCCTCTGTTGTTCCTCAAACACCAATAAATCCAACACCTCTACCATTCCTAACAACATCAATAATGACAACATCTGAAGCTCCTACCTCCACTTCTGTAAATCCTAAATCTGAAACCCTTTATGCTCTCTAGCTTAGAGTATCTGACTTGGAAAAGGAAGTCAAAGAACTCTAACAAGCTGATCTCTCTACAACACTTTGTGCATCAATCGGATCTGAAGTTCCATTAGCTGTAAATGAGTATCTTGGATCAAGTCTAGGAGACGCTCTTCAGAAGTAGCTCCAGAAGCAAATTGAATAACTTAGACAAGAATACTCTTAGAAAAGTACTTTAGAAATCCATAATATCAAGATGGAACATACAGAAAGGCAGCAAAAGTCTCAATATCTAGTAAAATCATCTGATAAGACTGCACTTGTTGAGTTTGCTAAAAAAAACAAGCCCTGTTTAATTCCACGCATGAATACAAGTCATTCAACAAACATCCTACAAACAAGAATTTATATCACGCTCTTATGAAGTCACTGATAGCGAAAGAAAACACCATGGATCAAGGAGTTGCTAATTTACTCAAACACAAGAAAAGACCGCAGGATGATGATGATAAAGATCAAGACCCTCCTACTGGACTAGACCAAGGGTTGATGAAAAGGAAGACAAGCAAGGATGCAAAACTGCCCAAAAAGCCAAAGTCAACAGGTTCTTTTAAAAGTAACACTACATCTCAGCCAAAATCGACTGGTAAGTCTGTACAAATAGAGGAAATAGTCTTTGAGGCTGCAAATACTGATATGCATTCAATCAAGGAGATGACACGGGTAACAATGATGAAAAACCTGATGTTGAGGCTGCTCCAAAGGCTGATTGGTTCAAGAAACCTCAAAGAGCTCCTTCTCCTGATCCTGAATGGAATAAACGCAAATCAGTTGACAATGAACCGGCACAGAATTGGCTCAATGATCTTGCAAATGCAGAAAACCCTCATCTTACCTTTGATGATTTGATGAGCACACCTATCAACTTCTCTGCCTTTGCTATGAACCGTCTCAAGATCAGCAAGCTAAAAAAAGTGGATCTAGTAGGACCGGTTTATAATCTTCTAAAAGGAACGTGCAAAAGTTGTGTAGAACTAGAATAAAACATGGAAGAATGTTATCGTGTTCTATCCGATCAACTAGACTGGAACAACCCTGAAGGAAATTGTTGTCCCTATGACCTTAGTGTCACACCCCGCCAAGGCAGAAACGCGAGGCGTAACAAGATAGATATCATCACAACACATTGGTGTCAATAATAGAGAAAACTAAAA